>PVJD01007834.1:0-79322 GCA_004026545.1 Mormoops blainvillei
CTAAAGTAATCATTGTGTTTTATCCACAGCCACTAAGATGCATGTGACCAAAGCTGTTGTAATGGGAGTGCCTCTCAGGACTGTTGGTGGGAATTCTGAGACAAAGGTGCTGTCTTTCCTGCTGAGTGTGAATGAGAAAGCAGGCAGCCCTGGGAGCTCTTTTCAGCCAGCATGGGACCCCAGAGGGAATCAGCTCTAGTAAAAACGCAGCAGAGAAGAAAGGCAGGCATTGTTTTGCTTCTAGATCCAGCCTCATCTAAAGCTAGCTGCCCTCTGACTTTCTAACACAAGAGTGGATAAATTCCGTACTCTATTTTTCCGTTAGTTGCACTTGAAAGCATCCCAATACATTATTCCCGGGTAGGTAGCAATAACAACAGACACGGAAGCATGCCTGGTGTTTCCTTCTATTTCACAGGAAAAGAGCAGATATTTTGCTGGAGCTCCTTCCTGCCCCTTCTAGAACCGAAAGCCCAAGGCTGACTCCCATAAGCGGAAGCAATAAACGACCAGAGCCGTAAACGCCTCTTCTTTCAAAGACAAGACTGCTTTGAGCTTTTTTTTTTTTTTTGGTTGTGTAGTTTTATTTTTTAAACTTTCATTTTTTTTACTTTTTTTTTCCATAAAAATTTAAACAGCACGAAAAGGGAAAATTACGTCATTCCTTCCCCCGACCTAACTTCCGAGGTAATTACTGATTAGTGTCCTTTTCCACATTTTCTTTTTGAAATTTCAGTTTTATTGAGGTGTAATTGACATTTCATAAGCTACCTATGTATTTAAACTTGTAGCCAAAGTCTTAGGTCCTCGTTCGGTTGTAGAGGTGGAGTGACGCCGCATCATCACCTTCATCACCGCAGCTCTGACCCTGTCGCTCTGCTCACATACTCCCTGTGGCTCCTCAACAGCCATGGAGGCCTCGCCTGAGCTGCCCCCACTGGCAGATCTCCTGCTGGCCTCTCCCACTGCACCACTCGGTTCTGTCTTCGAATTACCTGCTTTTCTCCAAATCCAGCATGCTTTCATGTTTCATTCCTCACTACCCTTTGCCTGACATCCTCCTTCCCCCTTCTCAACATGGCAAATGACACCCATCCTTCAAGGTCCAGCTCGAAGGCCACTTTCCCCATCCTCCCGAGGCGGGTTAGTGGTGGTTTCCTTGGTCCTTTCGTGGCGGTGTACACACCTTTCCTTACAAGGCTCACCATATGTTAGGGTCAATGTGTTTCTGTGCCAGTCTCCTGCCAGGTCATGGGAGCCTCAAGGACAAGACCTCTGTCTTTTTCATTTTGGTATAAAGTGATGGTTAAGTAAGCTGGTTCTGGAAGTAAGCTCCCAGTTAATTAGCTTTTTCACCTTGGCTAAGATGCTTAACTTCTCTTTGCTTCAATTTTCTCATCTGTAAATGGTAAAAATAACATCCATATTGGCCCTGGCCCGGTAGCTCCCTTGGTTAGGGTATCGTCCCCATACACCAAGGTTGCAGGTTTGATTCCCCAGTCAGGGCACATATAAGAATCAACCAATGAATGCATAAATAAGTGGAACAACAAATTGATGTCTCTCTCTCTCTCTCTCTCTCCTTCCAGTCTTTCTAAAATCAGTCAATAAAATAATAATTATAATATCTATATCATTGATGACTGTTAGGATTAAACAAGATACGCATCTAAAGTTCTCTGGCAAAAAAAAAAAAAAAAGCCCCACTGGTGTGGCTCAGTGGAGCACTGGCCTGAGAACCAAAGAGTTGCAGGTTCGATCCCCAATCAGGGCACATGCCTGGGTTGCGGGCCAGGTCCCCAGCAGGGGGTGTGCGAGAGGCAACCACACATTGATGTTTCTCTTCCTCTCTTTTTCCCTCCCTTCCCCTCTGCCTACAAACAAATAGATAAAATCTTTAAAAAAAATAAAAATCAAGTCCTCTGGCAGAGTGCCTTGCATGGATTAGTTATGACGACGACCATTACAACTGACGGCAAAGACGATTAGGCCCAGTCTAGCACCTGCATGTTCTAAGTACTTTTGTGCTCATTGTTGAATGTGAGCAATGACCAGGCTTCTTAACCTAAAGCCCTCTAACCCAATCCCAGAGAGGCAGAAAGCTATTCTCTCATGACTGCTAAGTCCCAAAGACTTTGACTCCAAGGGAAGAGAACCAAGAGGAGACCTTTGAAAGAGCTTCCAGCTCAGCTTTTGCAGATCTCAGTAACTAGGCCACCTCCGAACAGATCTTACATCAGCATTTTTCTGTTCTACATGCAACCATTCTGAAGTTTTTCCAAACCTATTAATTTCCGGGCTCCAAACAGGCTGATTTTTTTTTTTTTGGTTGTGTAGTTTTATTTTTAAAACTTTCATTTTTTTACCTTTTTTTTCCATAAAAATTTAAACAGCACGAAAAGAGAAGATTAAGTCATTCTTTCCCCAGTCCTAACTTCAAAGGTAATTACTGATTAGTGTCCTGTATGGTTCCTTTTCCACATTTTCTTTTTGAAATTTCAGCTTTATTGAGGTGTGACTGATATATCATAAGCTGCCTATGTATTTAAAGTTTGCAAGTGGGTGAGATTTGACGCATGTACCACCACCTGTGAAACCATAACCATGATCAAGATAATGCACCTTCCCTCACTTCCTCAAGTGTCCTCATGTTCTTTTGTAATCCATTCCCAACACCCACCGATGCTTTCCACAGGAAACCACTGATCTGCCATCTGTCACTATAGGCTACTTTACATATTCTAGAGTTTCATGTAAATTAAGTAGCACAACATGTACTCATTTTTGATCTGGCTTCTTTCATGCAATATAAGCATTTTGAAATCCATTGTGCTATGTGTGTATCGATATTTCATTTCTTATTGTTGCTGAGTAATTTTCCATGGTATGGATGTACCTTAATATGTTTATCTATTAATTATTGATGGATATTTGAGCCATTTCCAGTTTTTGTCTATTACAAATAAAAGTGCTCTGACCGTCTGCATATAAGACTATGTGGGGAGGGGGTGGGGGAGCAGGGTATGGGGGATAAATGGTGATGGAAGGAGACTTGACTTGGGGTGGTGAACGAACAATTCAGTGTACAGATGATGTGCCATGGAATTGTGCAGCTGAAACCTGTATAATTTTGTTGACCAGTGTCACCCCAATAAATTCAATAAAAAGGATTAAAATACTTAATTATTGAATTTTTGAAAAGACTACATAGATATATAGCCAGTCCTATTAGAATAACTTTTAAAACTACAACAGCAACAACTGTGAGTGACTGAAGAGGGAATGTGGGTAACATGTGGGTGACGTGACAGTGGTAACATGTGAGCTATTTCTTTTTAGTATGTGCAGCTAACATTTGCATAAACTCTTAAATATCAAATTATTTGCATGTTTATAAAGAGGAGTCATTGAGTCGATTGCACAACTTGGAACTCACCAGTCCCAGTTTCCACCTGGTACGGGCCCAACTCAAACGCTGTCACTTCTGGGATGAATCCAGAGTGACTCACCAGCTCTCTTGAACACACTTTGCCAGGAACTCTGAAACACTGGTACGAAACTCTGTGAGGGCAGGGACTTTGGTCTCCACTCTGTTCCAGCACGTAGAGTAGAGGCTGGACACGCACATACACGCACACGTGCAATGCACTTTTGTCCTAAGCAGGTTATTCCATTTAGGGACAGTTCTAATAAGTGTCAAGTCTTTCCTCGTGTGTAGCAGATGGTGATCAACCATTTTGTCCTAATTATGTCCTCTGGAGCCACGTGTTCCACACGAAACCAAGCCATTTGTGTTAAGGCACAGTTTAATTTAGGACCAAGGACGGACAGAGTTTGCTACCACAGAACATGCCTCTTTGGGATATTGATTATTTTAAGCTGGTTATTTTTAAGAAACAAAAGACTCAGAAAAAACCTTTGACCTTCCCTCTAAATGCCTAAAAGAATTTAGATAGAGGACCTGCT
Organism: Mormoops blainvillei; assembly: GCA_004026545.1. Classification (NCBI taxonomy): domain Eukaryota; kingdom Metazoa; phylum Chordata; class Mammalia; order Chiroptera; family Mormoopidae; genus Mormoops; species Mormoops blainvillei. The sequence continues at coordinate 3,967 of PVJD01007834.1, forward strand.
GCAGGACCACACAGGGCCATGCTCAACATGGTTATTCTGAAAGGCGGTGCGCACAGAGGCTAAGCATGTGGGTGGGAAGGTCGGCTGGATCTGGGTACAAATCTTAATTATAGCTGTATGATTTAGAGCAAATGCTTAATCTTATTATGCCCCAGTTTCTTTGTTCGTGGAATGCTAGCGATAACTCTCACGCAAGATTGTTGTAAGAATTACATGAGAAAACACATACCAAAGTCTTTTGCGTGGTGTTAGCATCACTGAATATCCCACAGGTTTTCAAGGATCTTCCCGAAGGACGGCACACCTACCCTTATCTAGAGCTCCAGATGCGGCCGCCCAGGACAGAGTTGTTCTTCTTCTTCTTCTTCTTCTTCTTCTTCTTCTTCTTCTTCTTCTTCTTCTTCTTTTTTTTTGGCTTGTTTTTAGCAGTTACACGGTAGTGATGAAGACCCACCTCAGAGATTTTCATAGGATTTTTTTTGAACCATCATCCAAAAGCTCATGCCTGGTCAATCTGTTTCTAGATTTAATTCCACAATATAATAATATTCTTTTTGGCTTGGGGTAATTATTCAAAAATAACAATATCTTTTAAAACCTTGACTCTGTTATCTAATTCATTAAATTTTGCTCCTAAATTTGTTATCTGTAAATTTTTTTTAACATTCTCAGTTATCTACAAATTTAATAAAAATGCTCTTTTAAGTCCTTGATAAAAACACCAAGCAGGATAGGGTCAAAGTCCCCGAATCAGTTCACATTGACACAAACAATTTAACCCATACAGCCCAGCAAACAATATTAGAATCTTGTCATATGTTTCATCATTTCCTCAATGATATCAACTTACTCTGAAAATGTCTTGCTAAAAACAAGACAGTGTAACTACTGCATCTCTGTAATTCACACACCTAGTAACTTTATCATAAAATAAAATACAAATAGCTTGATAGGAAACAGTCTAGAAAACTCATACTCATTCCAAGTGTCAACGTCTTTGTTTATGAAGTATCCACAAAACAGCTACTTAACACACTATTTTGGGATTCTTTTTCCTGTGATCAACATCCTACTTCCTGGTTTGAGATTCCAGAATCTGCCATTTTCCCATGTATGACATTTATAAGGTTTCATGTTTCCCGCTGATACCCTTTTAGTTTTACCATAACTCCTCAAGAATTTTTTAATGCTAAAATATGTATAACTTTGTGGTCAAAGACAGAAAATTGCTGGTAGGTGCATAATCCCATCAACAAATTATTTTACTGTTATGGAATAGAATTCTCTGAGCCCAGAGATTGTAGGGGTTATTTTTTAAAAACCCAGTTACCACCTCTTTACTCTCTGGGCTCCAGCTCCTTACCAGCCTTGTTCTCCTGTCTTGACACTTGCCATACTTGTCCCTTTCCACCTGGCCACGGGGGCGGTGGCTAGATTTCTGGCCTCAGCGCTTCTTTAGTTTGCGAAGGAAAAGATACAAAACAAATGAACAAAAACCAGTCCTGGCCCACACTCCTCCTTGTTTTCTCTCTCCATTAATGTTGAGTTTGACCACTTCAAATTTATTCATCAGGTATTTGATGCATAATGTATAATTTTTTGAGCCTTTTGAATTGCTGACATTTAAATAAATACCATGTTAATATCTAGTGATGTTTCAAAATATATTAACCATGATTGACTTTAGACAAATTATCCTCTTTGTGTCTCAGTTCCTTCATTTCTGACAACTGAATAATAGTACTGACTTCATAAGATTATTATGAGTATTCAATGAAGTGTATATAGAGTACTTAGAATAATGGGCTACACAACAAGTGTTACGTGTTATTTTATTAATTGTTAGACCAAGGTATCTGTGTGCATAGCAGACTTTACTGAAGATCTGGGGACAGAAAAGGACTTACATTGACGCAAACAATGCACACTGAATTTGGTCCTCGTTTCTTCCCCCAGAGCTTCCCTGCTTATTCAGTTTCAGGTCTCCCTTCCTTGGACCTCCCCAGAAAGTCAGTTCCCCTCTGTTTCGCAAAACAACGGACTTCCCCTGCCGCCGCAGGCCTCCTCGGCAGAACTAGGCTTGCGCCTGTCCCTGCATTTCCCTCAGATCAATCACCCGCTCCGAGCCACTCGGAAATCTCTCTTCCTGCCTCTTTTCCCAGTAGGCCCCGGGGAGGGTCAGGTTTATTTGACCCAAGACACAGATTTATTTCTCTATCAACGTGCATTTTGTCACCTCCCTTAGAAAAAAGGAAACAGCAATAATCAGTTCCTCTTTTAAAAGTCAATTTGGGTTATTATTGAGACTTATAAACATTTTAAATACGTATTTTAAACACACTTAAAATACATGTTTTGAACATTTTAAAAGATGCTTTACCTTCCTTAATATCAAATGTCATACGCAGGTTGTCTAGGTCTTGATTAATGACTGATGTCTATGAAAAGTGAGGTTTTGAATGTTCTCGGTGTTTCCTAACTCTGAGAAGGAAGTCAGGGAGGACGCAGCAGTCTCTCTCACCCAGGAGCAGAAACAGAACACCGATTCGGCCTGGACGGGGAAGGGCGGGAAGCGGAACCTGAGGGTGCTGCTGTCTCAACCCCGGGGAGCGCCGGGCCAGCCTCGCCTCTGCTCTGCACTTGCTGCCGCTTCCCCTGGTCTCCGACAACTCAGAGGGCTGATGGCAGAGTCTCTAAGGAGATACGGAGCTTCCTGCCACTAAAAGCAACTGGGGGCTCAAGTGATTCCTGGAAAATTAAAAGATAAGACCATCTATACTCACCAGTACACCCCAAGCCACAAAGCCCGTCATAGCAGTTTTGCCTATGCAACCCCAAGTGTCTCAGGGCCTCACTAGCCCCAAGGCTACAGACTCAGGTCACATTTTATTAATAAGTCGCCTTCTCTGAAATATGACAGGTCAACTCTCATTGGATCCCCCTTCACTTTCTTGTTTGTTTGTGGCAGGAATCCTGGGAGAAAGCCAACACGATCCTGGTGTTCCCTCTCCAAACACATTTGCCACCCTTGCCATGGCTCCACAGCTCCAGGGCCACCTGCAGCCATCTGGGGACTGGTTCCTCAGTGACACTGCTGCTGCTGTCCCCCAGGGGTGTCTCTGCAGCCTGGACACAGGTTTCACCCTTCTGTTCCCAAAGCACAGCTAAGTCCAGCAGGTGGGTGTGAAAAAGAGCCTAAGAAAAGCCTTGAGAACAGCAGAAGAAATGACACCGAAATGGAGGGACACCAAACCTGAGGACATATCGCAGCTCCTTGAGTTTGTTAGTCCACACCCTCCCTAGCGGACCTTCTGTCAGAGCTGGCTCCAGGGGCTTTCCACCTGTGCAATCCCCAGGCCCCAGGCTTACAGGGGCTCACACTTAAATGTTCTCCTGTCACCTTCTTGACATCTTAATAATTTGTGAACAAGAGTGGCTGTAATTTCATTTTGCTCAGGGCCCTGCAAATTGTGTAGCTACTCACACTCTCTTTTTTTAAATTAAGATATAATTGACATATTAGTTTCAGGTGTATAACATAATATTTAACGCTTGTGTATATTGTGAAATGTTCGTCACAATAAGTTTAGTTAACATCCATCACCACAGTGTTACAATCGCACCTTCTTTTAACAGTTCTTTTCCTTAACCTCCTACCTGCCCCTGTTTGCAGAAACCAGACCATTCTCATCCACCAAAGTATCTACGGTTATGCCCCTTCCCCTTGGAGCTCTGGTCCAACCCCAGGCACTAACTAGCTTCCAGATGCAACCCTGCTCACAATAAGGACAAGCAAGTCAATTATTAACCCGAGGTGAAGTTGTCCTTCAAGGACCACAGCCACAAGGCAAGTGCATAAAGTGCTTTGATTTTAATACAAGTAGATAACCAGCATATATCTGGGGGCTTATAGATACAATGATCCAAATGTGGTTATCTGAAGATCCAGGTATTTGGTCCCATGTTGACCCCAAAACAAGCAAACAACGAAATTCTTATCTAAAGATATCCGTTTGGGTTGCAGGCTTGGCACCACGTAGATGAACTTATTCTGTACCTGAGGATGCTCTGCGGGGAGCTAGAGTATTTCGCTACATTCCCATCTCCGCCCCCACTCCCCACTTCCCTAGCCCACCCCCCGCTCCTTCCGGCCCCCACCCCGTCCTAGCTCCTTCAGGGTAACTTCAGTAATTTTCCAGATCCGACCCTGACAGTATCTCTCCGGAAGGAGTCCGACGCTCTGCAGAAATCCAAAGGCTGAGGGTGCAGGGGCGTGGTGATGGCTGTCTCCAATCAGAGCTGGGAAGGGGCAGACGCAGGGACCAGGAGGAAATGGGTCACTGCCCCGTGTCTGGCAGCAGCAACTGCTGTGCATGAGCTTTTATTCTGGGAACAAATCTTTGCTCTCTTCACCGGTGACCCAAATGAACCATAATTCCCAACAACAATAAAATGGGGCAATAAAGGAGGGCTGAGTCCACAGCCGCAGGGTGAGGGTTCCCAGGCGAGAGAAGACGCAGAGTCACAGTGCTTCCATGGAGACAAAGTGAGATTTCAAAAAGTCTGAGACTTGACCCTCTGCCCCTGGGGTGCCTCCACACCCCAAAAATTACATTTAAAAAATCCCTCTTATGTTAAACACCCCTTCTGTTCAAGATGAGGTAAGGATGAGTAAGAAGGGGAGGTTGTGGCCGCAGAGCCAAATCAAGCTGGGAGCTTGGAATCATGGGAGATGGCGGTGACCTTGGCAGAACCTCACTGTTGGGGTTGGATGTGTTCTGGAAACACCCAGTGAACTGGCTACTTCTTTCTTTCCTGCAAACCAGCTCTAACTAGATTCTTCTACGGCCTGAAGTGGCAACTTTGTGACCTCTTGGCTATAGTCACATCTTCTTTCCCACCCCAGCCCCAGGGACTCTTCCCCTTTTCTTTGGCAGTTCCAGGGTCCTCAAGGAGTGCTATTTATCAGTCAGCAGCAGAGGGCGATCTGGCCCTGAAGAATGACCAGGTCAGCTCCGCCCCACGTGGCCAGATTGCTAATGACTTGCAGCTCCATCAACATAAAGCTAACTCTTCACAAAGGGACATTGTCACTAAGCATTTTCCTTTTCTTTCTTGAAAGCTCCACTGCCTTCGCTAGCCCCTTCCCCCTCCCTCCTGCCTTCGTTCTTGGTCTTTCCTCTCCCAGCTTCTTGGAAGCAGCAGGAAGTGAACAAGGTCCACAGTGGAGAAAAACAACCCCCAGGGCCCTGCTGAGGGAAACTGCAGGGAAATGACCAAGTGGCATTAGTAGCTGTGGGAGCTGCAGCCAGCTCTGTGTGTGTGTGTGTGTGTGTGTGTGTGTGTGTGTGTGTGTAAGAGAGACACACACACACACACGACCTAACATAGTATTCTCCAAACTTCGGTATACAAACAATCACCTGATTTAGTAGGTCTGGAGTGGGGCCCAAGAATTTGTGTTCTTAACACTCCCAGGATATTCTCCCGCTCCCAGTAGTGGGCCACATTTTCAGTAGCACTGTTATACATCAAATGCACTGAATAGATGGTGCAGATCTGGGTTAGGTGCTTGCTTGGATAAAAATCCTGCGAAGATAATCTCACCCAGAACAGTCAGTCCAGATCCTCCTAAATCCAGGCCGGAAGACTTCATAGATCAGCCTACTGCTGCTCCCTCCCCTTGGAAAAGGAGCAGAGAATGTATCAACCCAGCATTGTCTGGAGGAGGCTGGTTTTCCATGGACTGTTTCTGTCATCTCAGCTGGCAGGATAATCACAGTAGGCGCCCCCTTCCCTCCTGGGCAGGAGATGAAGAGCCTACTGCCTGTGTTCAACAGCTCATTCCCAGAGGCCGCTGTCTCTCAGCGCCCTGAAAACCTCAGGGCCTCTAGCGTCACAGAGACTTGTGGAATGAGCTGATCATTCTCGAGAGTTGAGCACCAAAGGCATTTGGAGTGATTCAAGGACAACCACTCACTTCTGTTCATGCACCAGAAGATAACAAGACAGAGAAAAGAATCAATGGACACTTATTTCCCCCCTCACCCCCATTTATGACATAGGCCAAAATCAAGGGCATACTTCTCTTATCTGTTTTCACTCTAAGTTTCTCCAAATGGCATGACATTCCATTTAACAAACATCCTCTGAGCACCTACTCTGTCCACGCCCCTGTTAGATACTGGGGACATATAGCCTCCTAGGACTATAGGACGTATAGTCCTAGCCCCGAAGGGGCCCATGTATATTTGAAGAGAGACAAATGTGTAAGAGCAAATGTACCAACAGGTAGTAAGAGCACAGAGAGAGCCAGAAACCCTCAGGACCTTCAGAAGATAGGGAAGGCATCCTGAAAGAAAGACTGCACTGAGATTTGAAGGGGGGAATGTGAGTTCACCCGGAGACGAGAGACCAAGGCCAAGAGAAGGGGCCATTTGAGTCTTGGGGTCTGAAGACAATCCGGGTAAAGCTGAAATACAGCATACGAAGCTCCCTCTGGGATAGGGTTCCTTTGATAGAACCTGGTGCTTCAGGTCGCCCTGAGCATTTGTCACCACTCCTAAGCCAAAAGGGAGACCAAGGGAGGATTTGGATCACAAGCCCCTCCACGAACGGTCAGCAGGTGGTGCTTTCCTTGATAGGTCACCCTCATCCCAGGAAAGGACGCTGGGTGGGGGTGGGAGTACTTTTCCCTCTGGGGAGCCACCGTTTGAGCCAAAACAGACCCACCATGTGGATGGGGGTCTGAAGCTCAGTTTCCTTATATGTAACCATCCGTTTGGCCCTGGTAGCTTACGGCCAGGAACTCTGCAGAAGGTGAACAAAACAGGAAGAAACCTCAAAAGGGCCAAGAAGACAAGTTTGTGAGCACAAGAAAGCCACCCCTAGGGGCTCCAGAATGACTCAGGGGGAACTTGCAGGGGCTGGAGGTTGTGTAGATCCCATAGGGTAGGGAACAAAGTGCACTGCTTGGTTAGGTGACCATGACCCAGTTTCTTCCCCAGGCAGGTGCGGGGAATCCTTTCCAGAGCCTCAGCTTCCTTTTGTGTCCTTCCCTGAAATCGATGTGCCTCAGAGGGCATCACAGCCCTGGTTTTCTTTTCTCATCTCTTTTTCTCAGTTGCCCTCTTGCCACTTTAGAAAACAAATAAATAAAGTTTGCCCCTCACTCTTCTCCAATCCTGCTAAGTGATGCATTGCTCTAGTATAGGGTGTAGAAACCACAGGGGCATCAAAGGGGTGATTCCACAATTATTTCAATTAAAGAACCATACACACCTCCTCCACTCTTCCCACTCTACTTAAGAGACAAACTTCCAATAAATGTTCACTTAAGAAGTAAAACAATGCTTATTAATTACAAAAATCTGTAACATTTGTTGTTTTGATGAATGCTACTACTACTAATTTTTTTAAACTAGAGCTTTCTGTCATTGGAAATATTTTTGAAATAAATTTCAATTTATGTATTTTTGTTGTTGAAAAGTATGTCTAACAGGAGTTTAATACAATGCTCCCAGTTACTAAATTATAGTAAGACAAGATTACAAAGAAGAGGAATCAAAATATGATTTCAAAGACAAAAAAGAAACAGTATAAAACTTTCAGTTTAGAGAGGTTAGTCATGAATTAGCTAAGTCGGTGATGGTAATATCGAATTACTATGATATTTATATGAATCCTTTACAGTCATTTAGAAGACTGACTTCATAGTTTTATTATATTTATAATAATATTTACAGGAGGCCAATCTTTGTGTTTTACAACTCTTAGAAATCTTTAAGCTGACAATGAAAAATGTTAGATGTCGACTTTAAAATGTACATGTGAGAATACCGGGAAAAAATACAATTAAAAAAAATTTTTTAACTACTTCCTGAATAGTTAAAATGTGTGAGGACGTGATTTTTAAAAACTCTTTTAGAAAGATAAAGGAGAAAAACAGTCCTAGGCTAACGTCATTTCTGGAAAGGGAAATCTAGAAGGGCTGTGACTCAGAACCGCTAGCAGACTCTACCGAGGAAAGGGCTGACGGTCTCCACCTTCCTCTTCAGCCACTTCCCGCCCCCGCCCCCGCCCCCAGCAGGGAACACTAGTTTACTTCGGAGTCGCAGCCTCAGGTGGCGGCTGGCTCAGTCATGCGCGCAAGCACCTGGGTACCTGGGTGACCGGAGTTCGTGGGTAATGGGAGGCACTTCTAACTCTACTGACCAGTGACTCTCAAATATTTAAAGCTCATGATCCCCTTTGATTATAAATAATAATAAACACTTATACCTTCCTTTAATGTGAATTGAGACAATGTCTGGGATTGAAATACATGTTTTCAGTTCACACCGATTTACCTCTTTGGGAAGGTCTGGGCTCCTGCAGAGTATCATTCCACCCCTTAAACCAATCAGCCCCAGACTGCATTCCAATGCACACTTCTTTTTTAATCCTCCCCTGAGGACAAACCTATTGATTTTAGAGGAGGAGGAGGGACGGAGAGAAAGAAACATCAGATGTACAGGAAACATCAATCAGTTGCCTCCCATACCCACCTGACTAGGACCCAACTGCCAACCAAAGCATGTGCCCTGATGGAGAATCTATCCTGCCACGCTTGGGATTAAGGGACAGTGCTCCAGCCAACTGAGCCACACTGGCCAGGGTCCAAGACACACTCCTCTGCTCCAAGAGTTGGGGGTGGGGTATATGTGCAGACCACCAAATATGGCTAGAAAGACCTGTGAGCTAGACTCCCAGCAGTCATTAGGCCCAGCGCCTACATATATGAGGTCTGTCTGGAAAAAGTCCTGCCATCGTTAACATAATGAGAATGGTTTGCGCAGTTTGTGAGACATCAGTGTAGCCCGGCAGCCAAGGAGAGTGCACTGGAATGCGCACGTGTGAATAATGACGACTTCACTGTACTAGTCAGTGGGGGCAGTAGACGCCATTGAGTGAGCACGTGCACTGTGTGGCCTTGCACTCAAAGTGACTGAGCAGAGCAACGAATCCGCATCAAATTTTGCGTTAAACTTGAACATTTCCTCTGTGGAAACAATTCAGATGATTCAGAAGGCCACAGTTATGGGCAACTGGTGATTGGCAGCTTCATCATGACAACGTGCCCGCTCATGCATTGCATCTTGTGCTGAGTTTTTTGGCAAAACATCAAATCACCCAGATGACTCAGCTGTTCTACAGCCCAGATTTGGTGTCCTGCGACTTCTGGCTTTTCCCACAACTAAAATCAACTCTGAAAGGGAGGAGATTTCAGACCCATAATGAGATTCAGGAAAATATGACGGGGTAGCAGATGGTGATGACTGGGAGAACTGTGTCAGGTCCCGAGATGCCTACTTTGAAGGGGACTAAGATGTCATTGCCCTATGTACAATGTTTCTTCTATCTTGTATCTTCTATAAATGTGTCTATTTTTCATGGAACATGGCTGGATACCTTCTGGACAGACCTCGTATATATAGGTATACCGGGGAGGGGGGCGCGCAGGAAGAGGAGTTATATATAAACAAAGGAGAAGAGCAGGGGTGCGGCTGGAAGGAATAGCTCAGAAGATGCCAGTGTTCTTCCCAACTCAGAGAAATAAAGGTAACAGACAGATCAGACATTTAAAACCGGGAAGGCGGGGAAGGATTCTTTCAAGGAGTTCTATTCTGTACCTTTCTGGTGCTCTTCTGTTAGGTCCTTCTGTTCTGCAGTTTTCTTACTGTTTATAACGGATCTCTCTTTAATTCTTGCCAGTCCACCTTTCCTCTTGTGAAAAATAATATAAATGAAGTCACTTTAAAAGGGAGCCGGAGCTGCCATCCCAGAGGAACTGCCTTGCACGTCTTACTCCTCAGACCTTTGGGGCGGTAGAACTGGCAAAACGACACAGGACTGGGCCTAAAGCACCACCTTCACCCAAACAACTGTTTGCGATGATAACAAAGGAGCTGATTTAGGAATACCAAACTGAAGCTTAATGACATCCTGTAACATTAGCACGACTGTCGCCCCGGCTGGGTGGCTCAGTTAGTTGGAGCATTGTCCCATACACCAAGAGGTTGTGGACCTGATCCCCGGTCAGGGTACAGACCTAGGTTGCGAGTTCGATCTCCAGTCAGGACACAATGGGAGGCAGCTGATGGATGTTTCTCTCTCACATCAAAGTTTCTCTCTCTCTCTCTCCCTTTCCCTCTCTCTAAAATTAATAAACCTATCCTCAGCTGAGGAATTAAAAAAAAAAAGTTAGCAGCCCTGACCAGTGTGGCTCAGTTGGTTGGGCATCATACTACAAAACGAAGGGTTGCCAGTTTGATTCCCAGTCAGGGTGCATACATACATACACAAAATTTTTTTAAAAAGAAAAAAGCTAGCATCACTGTTAGCTTATCTGCACCTATAGAAATCACCTCATAGAAGTTTCTTTCTTCTATTCATGTAATTATTCCCCTTCCCTCATTCATAAATACCTCTTGCCTTCACCTCCTAACTGAAACACTACTTGGGTTTCTGCTTGAGTCCGGGATTCCTGAATGGTTGTTCTTTTGGATTTCAAATAAATGCTTGTTACCTTTCACTTTGGCCTTTTACTTTTAGGTTAACATATGGTGTCAAAAGTGGGATCTAAAGTGGCCTCACCTTTGTAGACCTGGGTCCCCTGGAACCAGGTAGAGTACCTATGGAGGCTCTTTCGTGCTCACCATTTTCATGAGCCTGGATAGACTGGAGAGACAGGGCCATTCGTTTGGATGGGGTACTGGCTCTAGGTCTCAACATTGGCCTCAGGTGAGAAAACAAAACAAAACAGGAAAGTCAGAAAGAAGCTTGGAAGCTAAAATTAGGCCCTTGAAATATCAAGCTTGCAAACCAGCAGAACCTGAAAAAAAAAAGTCTCTAAAAACACAAGTAAACAGCCCTGACTGGTGTGGCTCAGTGGACTGCCAGCCTGCAAACTAAAGGGCCGCCGGTTCGATCCCCAGTCAGGGCACATGCCTGGGTTGTGGGCCAGGTCCCCAGTAGGGGGTGCTTGAGAGGTAGCCACACACTGATGTTTTTCTCCCTTTCTCCTTCCTATTCCTCTCTAAAAATAAATAAATAAAACCTTTAAAAAAAAACACAAAAATTATGTCTCAAGATCTAACTTGAAATACCGCTACTAGTATATTCTTGTGATCTTCATGTTGAAAATATTACTTCTTGGTCTAAAACTGATCAAGGCAGTTTTATGTTAGAAAAGCTAAATGAAAAGTTCTGACAGACACTTTGGTAGCCCTGTCAGCATTCTATACCCCCTGAGGATCAGCAAATTCATTAAGGTCATGCTCTTTTGGTTTGGTGGACCACTATCATCTATTAAAAATATCTGAGGTCTTTCTAGTTTATTTCAATGATTACTACTTAGAGGTAACAGCCTTGAAATTCATGAGAAAGTGTGAATTATGCAAATTGTCTAATTCTGAGGCCTCTTAAATCAATACAAAATGATAGCTCTCAAGGTGTTTTTTTTCTCCCCTTTATTCTCCTCTGCCCTGCACTCCACCCTCCCACCTGCATTCCCCCCAGTTAGTTCATGTCCATGGGTCATTCATATAAGTTTTCGGCTTCTCCATTTCCTATACTATTCTTCACCTCCCCCTGTCTATTTTGTACCTACCAATTATGCTTCTTATTCCCTGTACTTTTCCCTCATTCTCCTCACACACCCTCCCTGCTGATAAACCTCCATGTGATCTCCATTTCTGTGATTCTGTTCCTGTTCTAGCTGTTTGCTTAGTTTGTTTTTGTCTTTGTTTTTGTTTAGGTTCAGTTGTTGATAGCTGTGAGTTTGTTGTCATTTTACTATTCATAGTTTTGATCTTATTTTTCTTAGTTAAGTCCCTTTAACATTTCGTTTAATAAGTGTTTGGTGATGATGAACTCCTTTAACTTTACTTTACCTGGGAAGCACTTTATCTGCCTTTCCATTCTAAATGATAGCTTTGCTGGATAGAGTAATCTTAGATGTAGGCCCTTGCCTTTCACGACTTTGAATACTTCTTTCCAGCCCCTTCTTGCCTGCAAGGGTTCTTTTGAGAAATCAGCTGATAGTCCGATGGGAACTCCTTTGTAGGTAACTCTCTCCTTTTCTCTCGCTGCTTTTAACATTCTCTCCTTATCATTAATCTTGGATAATGTAATTATGATGTGTCTTGGTGTGTTCCTTCTTGGGTCTAAGTTCTTTGGGGCTCTCTGAGCTTCCTGGACTTCCTGCAAGTCTATTTCCTTTGCCAGATTGGAGAAATTCTCCTTCATTATTTTTTCAAATAAGTTTCCAATGTCTTGCTCTTCCTCTTCTCCTTCTGGCACTCCTATGATTCGGACGTTGGAACGTTTAAAGTTGTCCCGAGGTTCCTAAGCCTCTCCTCATTTTTTAAAATTCTTGTTTCTTCATTCTGTTCTCGTTGAATGTTTATTTCTTCCTTCTGTTCCAAATCGTTGATTTGATTCCCAGTTTCCTTCCCTTCACTGTTGGTTCCCTGTATATTTTTCTTTATTTCACTTTGTATAGCCTTCCCTTTTCCCTCTATTTTGCGAACATACTCAACCATTTCTGTGAGCATCCTGATTACCAGTATTTGAACTCTGCATCTGATAGGTTGCCTATCTCTTCATTGCTTAGTTGTATTTTTTCAGGAGTTTTGATCTGTTCTTTCATTTGGGCCATATTTCTTTGTCTCAGTTCTCCTGTTATACATGTAAGGGGTGGAGCTTTAGGTATTCACCAGGGCGGGGCAACCCACTGGCCGTGCTGTGGTGCTGTCTGTGGGGGAGGGGTCAGAGAGGGAACAATGCCACTTGCTCAGCTCCGGCCCTGCTTTCAGTCACTTCCCCTGCTACCCACAAGCAAAATTGGACCCTTCTGGTGCTGATTCCTGGGTGGGTGGACTTGTGTACATTCTAGGACCCTGTGGGTCTCTCCATCGAACTCTCTTGTGAGGCTGCGAGTTTCTTCTGTTGCCACAACCCCCACAGGTTTTTATAGCCACAGGTTTTGAGGCTTTCTTTTCCCACGCTCGAACCCTGGGTTGTGTGATCTGTCTTGCGCCCCAGTTGTTCCTCCCGTTTTATGTGCACTGGTAGGTGGTCTGCCAGCTACCACCTTGCTGTGCGTCCTCTCCACCCCAGCTGCCCATCTCCACGCCCCCTACCAGTCTGGATAATGTTTCTTTTTTAAGTCCTTGGTTGTTGGACTTCCATATAGTTAGATTTTCTGGCAGTTCTGGTTGTTTTTTGTTTTTAAATTTGTTGTTGTCTTTCTTTTGGTTGTGTGAGAGGGCAAAATATATTTACCTGTGCCTCCATCTTGGCCAGAAGTCTTAAGACTCTTAATAAATACCTTTTATTCAATGCCTATTAAGCCAGATATTCTTTTTTACATATTCTATCTCATAATAACCCTAAGAAATAACTTGAGATTCAGAAGTTATTCAGGCAAGAAGAAAAAGCAGGAACTGAAATCAGAATGTGACCCTCTTCAGAGCGCTTCCTCCCACACTACCTTAACAACTGAACCAAAGCAGGCTTTAATGCAGTCAATTAGCTCAAAGCTACAGGCATCATAACTCAAGGCAGAATAGCCAAAATACCTCTCTTTCCCTCAATGTTTCCTTCTCTCTCTTACCATCCCTTCCTCTCCCTCATTTCCCCCGGTGCCCCGCTCTCTTCTTAGCTCCCTCAACCATGACATGAATCTCTCTAAAATACCAGACGTTAAAGCATTCTAACTTACAGGGTTGGAGCAGGGATTCCCAACAGTTGTCCAGGACTTTCGTACCCTCACAGCCACGGCTCCAGGGACTGACAGCTGTTCTTTCCATTTCAAAGAAGCCACATAAAAACTGCCTTTTTAGGCTACTCGGATTCCTTTGTTTTTGTCTGGAGTCCCATCGACTGTGTGCAGTAGGCCTGGCTGTCTTATGGGAAATGAAATTAATTAATCAATTATATTTGTCTGGCAGGCTACGTTCTTCTGAAACATTAAGATCTACCCCTGAGAGCCACTTAGCAGTGAAAGATTAGGACTGTACAATTTAATCACCAGTAACAAAGTCAATCTGAGGGATAAACTTCTTCAGTGAACTGTGCTACTGTGTTGGAGAAGAAAGGTATGGATTGAAGGGACTGATTCAGGTTCTGAGTCTGTCACCTGTGGTAAATTATGGACCAAATTACTGACCTTCTCTGTGCATCAGGTTTCTTATCTATAAAATAATAGTCACTATCTCATAGAGTAGCTAAGTGGATATAATGAGATAATGCACTTGAAGCGCAAGATGCCTGACATAATAACTGCTCAATCAATGCTGTCTTAAAATTTTTTAAAGGACCATAATCTGCCTTGGCTGGGTAGCTCAGTTGGCTAGACCATTGTCCTGATAACGCCAAGGTTGCAGGTTTGATCTCTGGTCAGAGCACAAACGAGAATCAACCAATGAATGCAGAAATAAGTGGAACAACAAATCAGTGTTTCTCTTTCTCTTCCTCTCTTTCTAAAATCAATAAAATACAAAACAATAAAATAAAGGACTATAATCCAAAACTGGTCTTTCACTATGACACAGGCTCATCTCCTCCTCCCCCATTCGCCTACTGATTATTTCCTTTTTTTACCCCCAGAAGTAACGGATGCTTTGGATGATGTTGAAAATGCCTGAAACAAAAGTGGAGAGGAAGTGCTGACTGGGTCTGGAGGGCATGTGCCAATCTCTTCGCCCTGAGCTACGGCTATGGCTGGCCATAGCCAGAGGGTATTCGGGCTACCAGCACAGACAAGGGAGATGAGATAAAGGCCCTGTTCTCAGGAATTTTGCCCTCTAATGGGGAGCCAGGAGTCATGCTTGGGAAAGTAAGACCCACTCAGCTCAGACGTGGGTGAGTACAAATATTGAACAGGTAAAGGCTAGGAGAGAAGTTCTCCCTTTTTTTTTCTTAAGGTTTTATTTACTTTTTTTAGAGAGTCAGGAAGAGAGGGAGAAAAACATCAATATGTGAGAAATACATCGATTGGTTGCCTCCCGCACGCCCCCAACAGGGGACCTGGCCCACAACCTAGGCATACCCCCTGACCGGGAACAAAACTGGTGACATTTTGGTCCGCAGGCCAGGGTTCAATCCACTGAGCCGCACCAGCCAGGGCAGTTCCCTTTAAGGCTGTTTGACACAGAGATTCACTGTGGGTGACTAATCAAGGAAGACTGTGATGCTCTGCCACTGCTAGCACAGGTGAGCTAGATACTAATAAAGGAAGAGAGCAAAGGAAATCAGACATTCCGAAGCATAATCAACTAGGGAGCACGGGCTTGCTTCCCTAGGAAGCTGCAGCTTCACATACTCCCCAGGGAACCGCGGGTCAGTCCACAAAGATCACTGAGGGAGGGTTAGAACAATAAAGGAGGGGGGGCGGGGCGGTAAGCACATGCTCAGTAGGAGCTCAAATGGTGACCATAGAGGCTGTTGGTCTGGGCTGAGAAAAGATGGTGGACCATCAAAAGCCTATCAAAGCTTGGGAAGTGGATTGGTTATTTTGGAAAAGCCCCTGGCCCTTCCCAAGTCTTGAGATAATACAGCCCCAGCTAACAAAGAGCTTCCTCTCTCTCTCACCAGGACACACACACTACTTCTCTTTGTAGCAGCCTTGTGGCCCTAGCAGCTGCTGGGGCCCGGGGGCAGACCACCCGGGCTCGAAGGGCAGGCCGGGACACAGGCCAGCCCAAGCACAGCAGGAACACAGGCTGAGCTAGCCAGCCGGGTGGGGAGAAAGGCTAGACTGGACTAGCCTTGGGGTGGCACGGAATCTCTGGCACTGGCCCCATTTCTGGTCCTGACGAGGGCAAGATTGGACTTTTTCCATCATAGCACGGACAGAGATGGGATATTGGAAACTTCGGGGCATTCCTTTGATTTTGCATCTGGCAGCACGAATAACTCTTATCACCAGACCTCATCCTCCTTTGTGAATCCCCAAAAATGCTTTTATCATGACACTGTGAGGACCCTGCTTCCACCAGCAATACCATCACCCTCACTCAAGCACCTGTTCCTTTTAACCCTTCAGTATGTGCCCTTCACTGCCACAACTGCCACAAAAGCTGCCTGAAAACATTACTTTAATCAGGTCGCTCCTCAACAGAACATCTGTGAGGCCTGTGGACCTAAGCACAGAGCACAGGCTTCACAAAGCCTCTCCAACATTAACCCAACTTCTCCCCCATTATCCTCAGACGGGCACCTGATTGCTACACTCACTGTCCCCTGAACTTATCCTGAGCTTTGGCTCCTCCATGCCTTTCTTTATTCTCTGTCTGGAATGTTCCCTCTGCCCTCCCACCTCAAATGCCACTCCTCCTTCTGGAACTTCCCCAGTCCTCTAATTCCTTCAACATTTTCCTTTGAAACTTGGGCTTTTATCATCTGCTGCCTGGCGGTTAAGGTTCTCTGTAAAAAGAAATGTTTTAAGAAGATTGATTTTATTTATTTACTTGTTTGTTTGTTTATTTCTTGTCAGAGAGAGGGGGAGAGAGGGAGAAAGAGGGAGAGAAACATCGATGTGTGAGAGAGACATCAATCGGTTGCCTCTTGCACGCCCCCAGCTAGGGACCTGGCCCACAGCCGGGGCATGTGTCCTGAGTGGGGATCAGACTGGTGATCTTTCCCGTTGCGAGATGATGCCCAACTCAATGAACCACACCTGTCAGGGCCTAAAATTTTTTAAACCAGTCATCAGATTGTTAACCCCTTAAGGGTAGGTACAATGTTTCACTCTGGATAGTACTGCCTACCAGCACTTAACATGTTGGCAAAAGGGACTGTTGACCTGATCCAGAGCCTAATAATCCTTTCCTTCCTCATCAAGGCCTCATGCATATTTCCTCACCTACCAACACCCCTCCAGGCGAAACCGAATGGATTCATCCTAGTTTACTGAGCAGGAAACTGGGGCCTGGAAAACAAAAATAAGTGGTCCAGAGGGGCTGGGGGTGGGAGTGCAACAATATAGAAACATCCCGACCAAAGCAAATTGGTGATCACTCTGCTTGTCCTTCTCCTGTTTAGTGTCTCTCATCTCAAGGCTATGGTGACGACCCGGAATGGATTAGACCCTGAATAGCAACAGTAGGTCTCTAGGCCTGGGGTGAAGTATTACGTGTTTAACTCTCTCTTAAGAGAGGATTTTTAAAAATGAAAAGAGAAAAAGGAGATTTAGCCTCAGAAAAATTGACTGCAGTGTGAAGTTATAGGCAGCTCTAAAATTCAGTGTTTTTCTTCTCTGGAGATACCTGGGACAGTCTGTCTCTGCTGCTTTTCATCATATAAATTGTGTTGCTTGAAAGGCAAGTGGGGGTAAATATAGCAGCAGTATCTCTGATGTAACATTCTCCGACCAGGCCCGAACATGCCCTTGACACTGGCCCTTCCAAAGGAAAGAGGAGAGAAAGTATGTCCTTGCTGCTGTCTAGAAAGAGAAACCCCTATTCCCAGCCATTATCAAGGTATGGGGAGACTCACAACTAATAAAGAATAAAAACAAAGAAGTGCAAAATGCTAGTGACTCGTCAGGTTTCCGGTGCTTGGCTGCCCCTGGCTGGCACGCCAGAGCCAGAGCCAGAGCCAGAGCCAGAGCTAGTCAATGAGCGGCACTCACCCTGCCCTGGAAGCCACATGCGGTTTCCCGTTCTGCCTGGTGCATTTTGGAAAGTGTCCTGCTGAGAATGTGTTGTAGTTACTGCATCTGACTTGCTCCTCACTCTTTCCAGTCTCTTTTTCTCTTAAGGCAACAACTTATGTTAGCGAGAATAAAACTTTAATTTGAAAATGGCCTGGAATGCACATCAAAATGATAATAACTGTAGTTATCTCAAGTGAGAGGGCTTGGGTGGGCGAGGGAGTAGGGCAAGGGGCTGGGGGCTGGGAGAAGGGCAGGGTGGCGAATGGACCAGAGCTCTTTGCTCTCCATCACTGGACTCTTTCACGATGAGCAGGATTTAGTGAATTACACATGTAAATATGTTAAGTAGGGAAGGAGAGAAGGAAGAAAAGAAGGGAGGGAGGGAGACAAGGAGGGAGGGAGAAAGAGAGGAAGAAATTGAGAAACAGCTTACCTGTAATTTATACATGAAACTTGATTTAAACATATTATGAACTCTAAATTACCCCCAAGTAAAATATCTGTTTGGTAGGTTAACTGTGATTATCTTATTTCTAGTGTCTAGGATAATGTCTGAACTCTGTTTTAAAATTTTTGCATGCCTAATGTAAAATTTAAATTATGTGCCACACATAAATATATAACTTATGTATATAAATTGTTTATAATTATATGCGAATATAATTTATACACACATACACATACTTCTCCTTTGTCTATTGATTCCTTTGTTTTCTGGTGATGGTACTGCTGGCTTGCCCGTCTACCCTTTTGAAGACCACTAGTCCAATCAACAGCAATTCCGTGCTAGGAGTTAATATATACATTAATGTTCACAAAACCCCTCACACAGCACCTGGCATATGGTAGTTGCTCTATCATAACTAGGGCCCTTCATCTTCTCCCCCTTGTCCACTGAAGGGGACAGGGTTGGCCCTGAAGAATTTCGATTTGTAAGCATCTGGCCTAGGAAGGTTGAGGCTAAGAGTGTTAGGTATCATTTCACTAACTTTCATCTTAAGACAGGGAAATTGAGGCCCAGAGAGAGTTGCTAGTTTAATAAAGTTTACAAATCCACCGAGTGGCAGAGCTAAACATCTTAATGAACTCTTCTAAATCTCTACCTGTACCTCTGGCTCATTTCTACACTAATTAAAATGACTAAACTACGAGTTTTTAGGTTAACAGTCTTCTCTTTTCCCTTCTCTCACTGTGTCTAGTTCCGAACTTTAATTTTATACCTAGATGTGCCTATAGAAGTAAAACTCCAGAGGAGATAGATAAGCAACAAAATCTTTAACAATCAAATTAAGTACTGGGCTGGGGGCATTCTGGCTTCTCCCAGATCAGAGCATGCGCAGAGAAGAGCGGTTTAACAGAATCAGCATCATTAACATCGGCGTCCTCATCAGTTGGCTTCCGTGTGTGAACTGGGTTTTAGGAATGCGTTTTAAAAGCCTGAGCAGCTTCTCTGGCCCTGGGAGAGAAGCCAGCAACCAGGTGGCTCCTCAGAGCCATACTCAGCTGACCCCTGATGCTAAGTCCCTCCGGGTGGCGATGGGGAGGACTGCTGGAGGGAAGCCCCAGTCCCAGCATGCTGCAGGGGAGAGCTCCTGGAAAAGCTTACCTAATTTCCATCTAGAAAAACAGAGCTCTCAGAGGCATTCAAGCCCCATTTAGAAAGGTCAAAGAAATTAACAGCCTGAGGCCCTGTGTCTGCCTGGTGCCAAGCCAATCACGTACTCTGCTCTCTAGTTTACAAAGCACCCTGAGAGGTAAGGGATCTCAACAGTAGGCAGGTTTTACAAAGTTAAAAGAAAACGAAACAACAACGGAAAGAAAAGACGCTAACATAGCTTGACAGCTGATGTGTCCTGGACACATGTCTCTCTCTTTCCCAATGTTCCCTATAATAAGATTTATCTCTGTTTTATAGAAACAGAAGCTCACAGGCAGAGCGTGTCCAGTATCCCAGTATCGGGCAGCAACAAAGTGGCAGAACCAGAACTTGAACCCACACTCCTTGACTCCAGACCTAGTGAGTGTACCTCAACAGCCCCACATGAGGAAACTGAATCCCAGAGGTTTTTTTTATTAACCAGTGATACTGGTTAATAAGATTATATAGGTTTCAAGGGTACATTTCTGTAACACATCATCTGTATATTGAATTGTGTGCTCACAGCCCAGTGTCAAATCTCCTGGCACCATGTATTTGATCCCCTCTACGACCCTCGCACCCCCCAGAATGTTTTATATGATCCGCAAGGTCGCACAGCTACTATATAGCAGGGCTGGCATCTGCCTGTGATTCAGATCTCAAGCTCGAGATGACACTATGTGTTTAACAAGATGTTTTGCTTGCTGATGAAAACCAAAAGTGTGGTGGAAGAACAAGAGATAGCACACATAAATTGACCTGTTTAGACTAGGTTAACTTAGATTGAGGGTGTGGTTTGCTGAAAGAGGTCCCTAAACAAAAAAGTCACACTATGAAATCACAAATCAAATGAACAAATAGGGTCTGGTCCTGGCCAGTTGGCTTGGTTAGTTGGACTGTCGTCCTTTGCACCTGAAAGTTGCAGGTTCTATTCCTGGTCATGGCACGTACCTACCTAGGTTCCGGGTTCAATCCCCGGCCAGGGTGCGTACAACAGGGAAATGATCAATGTTTCTCATATCAATGTTTCTCTCTCTAAAAATCAATAAATATATCCTCAGGTGAGGATTAAAAAAACACACACACACAAGAAACAAAACAGGTGAAAGGATAAAAGTCAGCACCATTTGCTACTGTGGCGCCATTTGCCTAGTAGGCCTATGACCTTGTTAAATGTGACTACCATTTTGTTTTTCTGAGCTTGCGTTCCGAGGACTGGAAATTACTAGAAGCAAAAAGAGAACTGCTCCCTACAGCCACAGGCAGAAGATAACATTGGAACAAACTGCAGCCCCTGTTATAATGCCCCAACTGCCCAGGGGCCACACAACAACAACTCCCCACCCCCCACCCCCGCCGCCACAAACCTTGTTTAACCCATTTATAATCCAATAAAAGCTCAAAGCCCCCACCCCTCAAAGCCCCCACCCCTCTCCACACCACGCCCTTCTTTCTTGAAGAGTGAATAAAACCTTTACTCTCTACACTTCCTTCTCTTTGTGAATTCTTTCACAGCCCCTGTCACCAACCACCCTAACAATAGGGTCTGAAATGAAGTAAATCCAGGAGCTTATGCTGACCAGAGAACAAAATCCAAAATTTCTCTTCTTGGCCTTAATCAAGTCTTTAAAACAACAACTTTTTTTTTTTTAACTACAATGATACATGTTCATAATACAAAATTCAAAAGATATAACATGAAAAGTCCCTTTCTCTCCCTCCGCTGACCCCCACCTGCGGCCAGCCAATCGAACCATCATAAAATACCCAAAAGACCTTGATTCAACCTAAACAGTGAGGGTTTTAGGTATTAGAAGAGAATGCTCTTTACACGGTATGGTTTTGAAACTGGAAAAGCCAGAATTCGTGCCGCCTGTCGCCTTCCAGACCCAGGAAGCAGAGACGGGGTTGAATCTTTACGGGCACTTCATTCAGATGGTCGATGATCTGAGAAGATGGCGGGTTGGTAACAGACCATCTTACATTTTCTTTCGAGCCAGCCTTTTTATAAGGGGGAAGAAATATAGGTAAGGGATGTGGAATTTAGGGGGAAAAACGTGTAGATAAGGGTTTGGAATTCAGGAAAGAGGTTAATCAGATAAAAGCTGCAGCCTGGCAATTTCCCTGACATCCTTTCATCTGCTGACTGGGGATTTTCTTTATCTGTGTCCTGGGCGGTGGACTGTCTCTCCCTGGAACACAATGGCTCAGATCCCACCTTGATTGCTTATGGTCTCTTCTGGGGCACAAAGGTCAATCGCCTGTGGTCTCCCGGAGTGGGGGCGGGGAGGGAGGAGGCGTGCCTTCAGTTCCTAAAACAACAGCTATTTACGAGCATTAACTACTAGGCTAATTAACTATTACATTAAACGAAAATTTTCCAACTCCTGAGTCCCTCATCAATTTGAGAAGTGTGGAAAGATGCAAAGCTTTGTCTAAAATATATCTGCCCTGGTCTGGCACCACCTTCCCTTGGGCCTAACAGGAAATGCCTCCCAGTGAGGGGTAATCCCTACAGTAAGCAAAGAAGGGGGCCTTGCTTCCAGAACTACAGAGGAGAAGGGTGTCTGTCAAACTCAGTAATTTTACCTAAACGCATTTCTGCTCATCAACCTAGTCCCTGTTTTTTCCGGTGATTTTGTTCTCCCCACCCACTTCCTCACAACAAACACCCTTCTGGGAAAACTCTAAAGGACCCTCACTAAGGTAAATCTGGTTTCAGGATCTGAAGTGTAACTAACTCATTTTCCCACGGCCCCCTCATCGTCCCGAAGAGCCAGCTTGACACAAACAGGTTTGGCTCATGGGTGAAAAGTGAGGCGTTTACAATCGAGTGGTCTTCTTCTCTACCCAATGCCCTGTTTCTGACCTCTCAAGAACGTAACTTGCCCTTCGCTCCCTTTTGAAAGAAATAAAAGGAAAAAGGTGGAGAAGCTCTCTTAGGTGCTGCCAACTCTCCACCGTTAATCTGGTCATTTTTAGGCTTACAGTTGAAATAGCCAAGCAGATAGAGCTTACCCCTGTTTTGTCTGTGACTTTCCAAGAAGGAACTAAGGCTTTGCTCAACTTTATTGCTGTTTAAAGATTCTGTCCTGTTTCTTCCTGTCTTTGGCAAATGCCACTAACAAATGACCTGCCCTGGCAGTTATTTCTGCCTTTGCACTTGGTTTTGGTCTCTACTGAAAATGTAATTAGGGGTCACTATCTACTCAATGGGCAACTTCAAATGTCCCTTCTCAGTCTTTGCTGGCTCCCAGAGTCCCCTATTGAATTTGTAACTACAAACCACACCCTAAGGGATGGTTCTTTTTCTTTTTTAATTAAAAAAGATTAATTACACGAACAGCACAGCAACATTAATACAGTTCTAAATAAAAGGCAGGAAAGGTCACACACAACGCAACTACCCCCAGAAAGATAAATGTTTATATAGTTCATCTTGTAAAATGTTATGCAACATTTGAAAACAATGAGATGAATCTATAAGTATGAAAAAAAAAACATAGCGATTACAAAGTGAATAGCATGATGCATAACAATAATCATCATACATGCTATGTGTGTATTTAAAAAAATTTTTTTTTAATATTCAGAGAGAGGGTAAGTGAGGGTGAAGGAATGGGAAACATCAATCAGTTGCCTGATTGGTTGCCTCTCAAGCGCCTCCCAATTAGTAACCTGGCCCACAACCCAGACATGTGCCCTGACAGGGAATCGAACTGGCGACCTTTAGGTTCCCAGGCGGGGGCTCAGTCCACTGAGCCACACCAGCCAGGGCTATTTATGTATTTTTATAGCTATATATCATGCAGGGATATGTATGCAAATTTCCCTGAAGGATGCACAAGACACTGTCAACAGTGGTTGTTTCCAGACTCTAGAAAATGGGAATAGCTGATAGAAAAAAGGATTTTACTTTTCTAAATTGACCAATCGATTTGTTTACCATGTGAATGTATTTAATTGAAAAAATACAAATGTTTAAAACAAAAGTTGTGCTTGTGCATTGTTTTGATTAATAATTTTTTTTTTAAGAGAGAAGGAAAGGAAGAGAGAAAGAGAGAGAAACATCAATGTGTGAGAGATACATGGTTGCCTCTCGCATACCCCTAGCCGGGGACCTGGCCTGCAACCCAGGCATGTGCCCTGACTGGGAATCAAACTGGCGACCTTTCATTTCACAGGCCGGCGCTCAATACACTGAGCCACACCAGTCAGGGCTGATTAATAAAATTTTTAACTAAACGTCTACACACGTAACATGTAAAGTTCATTAATTATGGAATTAATATTCAAAAGAAGTCTTATTACATTTGAAAAGTATTTGGAGTTTAGATTTTATTTCATTCTACATAAATTCACAAGATTATATGATAATTTTTGACAAATGATAACCAAGCATAAATTAAAATTATTTACTCATAGTTTAATGATTTCAAAAGAAAAATTACACAAAATTCTGTCAAAATTTTACAGTAAAATTTGATAATTTGCTTTGGGATGTGATTATATATTTTAATATGTATCTGTGATACTACACAGACTCTCCAAAGGTAACAATGTGTAGAGCAGAAGAGGCTCTTAAGATGGAATTGGGTAGCATAAACTCCAAACTTATAAAAAATAAATGTGTGTCTAAGTCTGTCTATGATACTTGATAAATGACGATCTGATGTGACTAAGGAATGACGAAGTAGTTATGAGACAAAATTGTTAAAGGTAACTCTCTATCCCTTCCTGATTAGACAAAGTCAAGGTTTTGCTTCTTCCTGACTCTACTTATCTGTGTTCACTTTTGCCCTCCCTCCTCACCTTGGCTTTGAAGCCCAGGCCATCCTGTAAGGATGGTAAGAGACCGTTGCTTCTAGAAAAAAGCAGCATGTCTGCTGATGAACCATGTAAAGTACGATTTTCTTTCCATGTTCTTTATGATGAAAGATTTTTTTTTAAAAAGGTGAATTTGATGGTAAGTTATATCTCAATAAAAAGGAAAAAAAGATAATTTTCATGTAGAGAGAGGGAGAACAAACATAGGTAAGAATTTTTTAACATCAGAGACGTATGAGATAATGAGATGTTCTGTCATTTTGAACAAATCAAGGCTTCTAG
The DNA here is from genome assembly GCA_004026545.1 of Mormoops blainvillei. Classification (NCBI taxonomy): domain Eukaryota; kingdom Metazoa; phylum Chordata; class Mammalia; order Chiroptera; family Mormoopidae; genus Mormoops; species Mormoops blainvillei. The sequence continues at coordinate 28,416 of PVJD01007834.1, forward strand.
TCTAAACACTGAAAGATAGTGAAAGAAATTGCCATTATGACTGTTAACCACAGATGGCGATATAAAATTTATTGACAGCGGGAAAAGCATAAGAAGGTAAAGTGTATTGATTTTCTAGCGTGAAAAAGGGCATCTTAAAGATAGAGGATTGACCAAACCTGCTTAGTTTAAAGTAGTTGCCTATCTAGAGAGTAAGACTGGGAAGTAGAGCAGAGTTATTTTGTTCTCATAAATAATCAATACTATATTTAATTTAAAATATTTAATTTTTAAAATACAAACACAAAAGTTGTGCTTGTGCACAATCATTCTTTTGATTAATGAAATTTTAAATTAAATGTCTACACTATAACATGTAAAGTTCATTAATTATGAAATTAATATTCAAAAGAAGCTTTATTACATTTGAAAATTTGTTTTCAGGGAGACAACTGTTCAAAACACTTGGGATAAAATACACTTAGTTCCACAACCAAATTCTATCTATACTTTAAGATTTTATCCATATAATACAATAACTAAATTTTACCCAAGAAAATGTTCTTCATATGGTAAAAAAATAAAAAATAAATAAAAATAAATGAGAGAGAGAAACATTAAAAACTATGGTCTGAAAATCTCAATGATCCCTGGAAGATGTTGGCACAGATAATTAAAAGGTGTTTTATGAGCATTTAAAGGAGTTGACCCTAGGTGTTAACATGAGTCCGCCAAGGGCAAGTGCATCAACAAATATTAAACATGCATCTACTGGGTCCCAGTCACTGTGCAAGGCACTAGGGATGGAGCAGAAATTTAAACAGGCCTGTCCCTCCCCTTGGGGAACTTTAGCGAGGGAGACAAATAACAACAAAAATTACAGCATAATTACAACTTGTGATAAGCTATGAAAGAGAACACAGGGATTTTTGTGGGCAATTAATTAGAGGAACTAGCGTCACTGTGGGAGGGGGTAGCGCCAGAGGAATCCTCTTGAAAGGAAGTAGCATATAATCCAAGCCCCAAGGGTGGCTAGGATTTAAGTCGGCAAAGCATGGGGAGTGCTGCAGGCAATCTAAAATCCCAAATGAAAAGGCATGGGCAGCAGTCAACTTGGCATGCTAAAGGAAGGAAGGAAAGGTTGAGGGGGCCAGGACCGCAAACGGCAGGGGAGCGCAAAATGAGACTGTCCAGGTAACCACGCGGTGATATCACGCAGGCACTAACTAATGCTATTTCCTTAAAAAAAAAAGTTATTGATTGATTTTAGAGAGAGAGAATAAGGGGGTGGGGGGAGAGAGAGAGAGATATTGAATTGTTGTTCCACTTATTTATGCATCCATCGGTTGACTCTTGCATGTGCCCTGCCCAGGAATCCAAGGACAACCTTGATGTGTGGGGATGACACTGTAACCAACTTTGCTACCTGGCCAGGGTGCAATTTCCTTTTTTGAAGGGATTACTGAACAGGACAGGTCAATGATTACAGCACAGGTACAAAGGCACACTAAATTTGTTTCCAGGGAGACAACTGATCAAAACACTTGGGATGAAATACGCTTAATTCCATAACCAAATTCTATCTGAAGCTCATCCATTTCTCCCTACCTTCTGGCTCCTCCCGGGACCAGGACACGACCATCTCTACTAGGGCTACTGTGTTTTTCCTTTTACCTCCCACAAACGGTTCTCTGTACAGCTGCCGGAGTGATCTAAAAACAAAACTATTTCATCTGAATTCTTTGCTTATAACCTGTCAGTGGCTTTCCATTTGTTAGAGGTTGGGTTCTCTACAGATGTGGGTTTGGATCCAAGATGTTGATGAGGGTTTAACACCTGTGAAAGGAAAGAGGAGGAAACGAAATCGGACGGAGTAAGAAATCATAGCAATACAGACCCAACAAAGCTCTGGCCAACCCACCACGGAGCTCTGAAAGGCGTATTGTCAGTCAGACCTGTCTGATTCCAGATCAGAATGGTGGAGCCTTTAACCCATTCCCCATCCCCCCACTCAGGCACAGATGCGCTCTGTCCCCAGGAAGAATGTGTGCTCGGGCAGCCACGCTCTCTGCAGCCAAGGGCCTGAGGGGGCAGTCGGCTCAAGGCTGTCTGCTGACCACACTGTTCAAGACGGCACCTTAAGTCCTCTTTCAAGGGAGATCTGGGCATTGCATCTCCTAAGTGACCTGGCTCGGGTCTGCCGCTTCCCCACTTGCTTCGGTTCACAGTCTGCTCTAAGTTCACCAGCCTTCCTGTTTCTTGAAGGCCTTCTCCTCTTCAGGGCCTTTGCGTTTGCTGTCCCCACGCCGGGTCTGTTACACTGCCCGTCCCACGGGGTTGGCTCCTCCTAAACCGGCCACCTCCCTCCTCATTACTCCCCGCCATGCTGCCCTCTTTAATTTTCCTTATGGGCTTAAATAAAATTATCCGAGTGATTTTTTGTCCACATGTGTCTTATCAAGGAGAATGTAAATTCCATGAGAGGGCGTGTACCTCATTTGTTTTGTTCACTGCTCTGTCACCATGCTGCACCTGGGACGTAATAAACCTTCCGTAAATATTTGTTAAATTGGAGAGAGTACGGAAATGTGTGTTAAATGATACTACAAATAGCTACAGTTTTAGCTGCTTGAACAACTTGCCCAAATAATATTGATTAGTATTTTAAGGTTAACCTGCAGGGAGGTCTCTGGTTGGCTGACACAAATCTGTCTGGTCCTGTCATAGGAGTAAAAATCAATGGTTTGTATAGAGGGAAACGGTGTAATCATCCAAATTTCTGATGACACAAAGCTGGGAGGATTGGTGGCTAATATATTGGATCACCTGTTTCAGATCCAAAAGGACCTGAAAGACTATCAAAAATAGAATGGATAATGAATTGTGGTATATTATTTATAGAAATGAACTATTGGGCAGCAATAAGATTGAGGGAACTACTACTACATGCAACTACGTGGAGAAACTTCACAAAGATAACATTAAAGGAAATAGATGAGATACACAAACAAGTACAGATGCACGATTCTATTTCCGTATGTTTCAAAACCAGGCAAAACTACTCTGTGGTTCCCTCACGGCCGGAAACACGGGGCAACGATCGGGAGGGGCACAAGGAGCGCTGCTGAGGTGCCCATAAGGTCTGTTTCTGGCCTGGGTGGTGGTGATACGGATGTGTTTCTTTTGCTGCAACTCATTGACCTGGGCACACTTTTACATATGTATTACACATATGTACAGTTTTAAAGTTAAGAGTAAAAAAGACCTGGGAGATATATTTAATTAAAACCTCAATGTATAGTTCCTGATTTTGAATTAAAGTTTTACTATTTTGTCAGTTAGGATTAGAATTGCTGTTGATTTACAGTAAATAATCTTTATTATATTTTTAAGTACAATAGTTTCCTTTGTTTGTTTCACAGGGATTTTATTAGCTAAATACATTGTAATGCCTGCTGCTTCATAGATGTGGGGTAAATGGTATTTTCATGTGCTGCTATTGAAATAGAAAATGGAAAGAAATCTGATAACAGCTATTATTTTAAAAATATTTGTATTCCTTGACCCAGCAGTTTAACTTCTGAGAATCTATTCTATTGCAGTGAAATCACTAGTTTCAATAAAACTATTGAAGCAAGAACATTATGAAAGACACGTACAAGGATATTGATTAGAGCAGGATTTTAAGTGGCAACACATACAAATTGTAAACACTATGCGCAATGCCCATCAATAGGGGAATGACTGCAAAATTATAGCACATCCACATCTTGGAATATTATTAAAAGGAATAAAGTTGTACTCTACCAGTTGATTTAGAGCGATTCTGTACAAGAAATTGTTTTAATTAAAAGAGGCAAAATGTAGTCACTTTGTAAGTGACAAAATGTCTATTGAATATGCGTGCATTTGTTATTTGTCTATATGTGATTATATGAGCACAGAGAAAAATGTGAACAACTAGGATGATAAAGCGATTGCTAGAGGTGTTACGTAAGGGCTGACAGGCTGACAGGCTGACAGAGGAGGAGGAGAGACGAGGGAGTGAGTCAAGGGGAAAAAGAAAACAGAATAAAAACCAAAGGATTTTCTGAAAGCTCTGTACAAGTCAATAACCTCACGTCACAGGTGAAAAATCAAACACAGTCCTAGGGACATTTTTAGATTGTACTGTGTCCAAACCAAAGGATGTAATAACTGCAGTGTACTTCATGCTGTTCAGATCAAACCTAACATACTGTGTCAATCTTGGGACACCACATTAAACACAAAACAAAAAGAAATAAATTGTTTTTCTTGTTATAAAAGGAACGCTTAAGAATAAGGCAAACCTGGGTTCCGATTTCTTTTCCGCCACTTACTTAGCTATGTGCTCTTGGCAAATAACTTAATCCCTCTATGCCCTTGTTTCTGGTTTTGTACAAGAGGACAGTTATAGTTCCTCTCAGGGTTATCGTAGGAAAATTATATGTGCATGCCAGGACTGGCATCTAGAATAAGCTCAATAAAAATAATTAATGTTTCATTGTTACTTAAGTAAATATTTATGGTAAAAAATAGAACTTATATATTAGCAAAAAAAACCAAAAACGTAAACATAATCTTAACTTGCCAAATTAACTATGGTTAACTTTCGAATGTGCATTTATTTATTCAATGTGATCTGAAGAATTATTACAAGACCTGGTGATAGCTTAATTGGGACATATAAGCGGCATATTAGCAGTCACCAAATATGTGAAGGGTTGTGATATGGAAAAGGCATAGACATAATCTGGTGAGGCTCCAAGAACCACAGCGAGAAGCGTTGCCACGAGAGCTGTCCAGCACCGAAATAGGCTGTCCACCGCCCTGGGGAGCTCCTGGTTATAACAAATAACATAGTCTTGGCGGGCGACCATTTGTCGGAAGAACTGCCTGTGCTGGAAGAGAGGTCAAGCTAAATACCTTCTAAAACTCTTCCTAACTCTAACATTTTATGATCAAGAAACACTCGCTGGGTGCACACATACATATTAGGTTCACAGTCCTCGTAAGACAAATGGTGTGCCCTTCTTACTGTAATATAGGGTGGGAAGGACAGTTTTAAATGTATCCCATGAAAGTGAATAGGAAATTCCTAGCATAGTTCAGGCAGAGGGCCTCTCCCTCATACAAAACTGAGGACGTGCGATCCACCAATTAATCCCGTTCAATACGGAGAAAGAAATCAAAGAGAAGGGTGGGCCTAAAAAGAGTTTACGTCTTACCCTCAGGTGCTGTTTGTCTGCCTTCTTAATACTCGTGGTCTCTTCCTGAGAAAAATTCCTGATCTGGCAACAATTCATAGTAATTATTCAGGGGAAAGGAAAAAGAACAAACAAACAAAAAAATACATTAATGTGGTTGGGAAAAAAAATAAGAACATGGTGTTGGTGGAAGAGAAGGCTAAAGGTCTATCTCAGAACCACCCAAGTGCTTTTGATGTTTGACCAATTATTATCTTATTATGCTTCCTGCTATAGATGCAGCTGCAATTTCTGTAACAGGATGTTTAAAAAGATTAAAGAGAGGCTGTAGTAGGGTTCTGAGGTGATAAGAGCCCCTAGAATATGTATTTTTGGACGTTTAGAATATAAGTTCCTGTACATCCTTAAAATAAACCATCTATTTGTTTTTCTTTTTTTATTTTTTAAGAAACAAGTAAAATTTGTATTTCAATATGGCTGCTTCCTGCCCACAAGTGATATAGAAATAATAGAGCAAAGAGAGGTTGGTGGTGGTTCAATCAGATCCATGTTAGTTTTTAATTCCAATATTAAAATCCTGATTTAACCCCTTTGAATTTTATCCCTATATTAGATAATATTTTACCTTTATGTTAGATAAATGTTTAGTATTTATTTGGATTAAACCCGCTTATCAGAAAATGGAGTATTCTATTGTTCAAGCAGGAGAGTTGGGTGGAATATGTGACCACAATGACTCAATATGAAGTTAAAGAAACAAATAATTTTTGGTGGAGGAATTTGTGGAATTGAAGTTGGGATGGGCAAAACTGACTTAGGGTTAGAAGAGTGTTCTCAAACATACAGAATGACTCGCTGGTATTCAAGACTTCCTGCTATGTGGACTGTTTATCTTAACTTACATGAGTCCTGGCTGGGTAGTTAAGTTGGTTAGAGCGTCAACCCAAGGCTGTGGGTTCGATCCCTGGTCAGGGCACATACAAGAATCAACCAATGAGTGCATAAATGAGTGGAACAATGAATCGATGTTTCTCTCACTTTCTCTCTTTCTATCTTTCCCTTTCTCTCTCTCTCTCTCTCAAATAAATAAATTTTAAAAATTACATTGGTTAATTTACAGCATAAATTTGCACTGGGTATTGAATAATAGGGTTTTGAGGCATATTCTCAGAACTTCCGACTTAGTCATGAATAAGCTGCTTGTTACTTTCAATTCTTTTTTCTAGCAACCTAGGCAATGCCTAGCGTGTGCCTATGCACTCTCTTTCTCTCTCAGTGCATGTATATATTGATTTATAAACTGTTTTGGAAATTTTTTCTCTTTGAGAATAAGTTGCAGACATGATGCCCTTTCCCCTTACTTCAGGATGTATTTCCTAAAAACAAGAAAATTCTCTTTCATAATAACCACAGTACAATTATGAAAATTATATCAATACTGATTCAATAATATTACCTAATTTACAGACCTCATTCAAATTTTGCAATTTCCCCCATAATGTCCATTACAGTAAAAGGAAATTCCAGGTCATACCTTGCATTCAGTTGTCAACTATCTTTATTTTAGTCTCCATTAACCTGGGATAGATTTTCCACACTTTGTTGTCTCTCATGACCTTGGCATATTTGAAGAGTTACAGGCCATTTGTTTTGGACAGTGTTTCTCAACTTGGGCCGTCTGACGTTTCCTCGTGATTAGACTCAGTTTATGCGTTCTTACCAGGCATACCACAGGGATGACGCTGTGATCTAGCACATAGCATCAGGAGCTGATTTGTTTCCTTACTGTTGAAATTACCTTCAATGCCTTGGTGAAGACAGTGTCTATCAGGTTTCTGCACTTTAAAATACTATTTTTCAGGGAGTATCTGAGATCTTGCTTCCCAGAATATGTCATAAGTTTGGCTCCAATAAACTCTTAAAAAATAAAATAAAATCATTATTTTTCTCTTTATTGTTAACAAGTATCCATGATTTGTCTGGCTTTTTATTTATACTGGTATGGACTCATAGATTCTTGTTTTATTAACTGCATCATAATATGTTATTGACACTATTTATTTATTTTAAAAAATATTTTATTTTATTTTAAAATAGTTTATTTATTTTATTTTTAGACAGAGGGGAAGGGAGGGAGACAGGGAGAGAAACATCAATGTGCGGTTGCCTCTCGCACACCCCCTACTGGGGACCTGGCCTGCAACCCAGGCATGTGGCTGGACTGGGGGATCAAACCAGCGACCCTTTGATTTGCAGGTGGAGGCTCAATCCACTGAACTACACCAGCCTGGGCGACACTATTTATTATAATGCTCAAATTGTCCCTGATATGGATAGTGGGAAGCCCTTCAAACTGTTCTTTTGTTACCCCCCAAAATTCTTGGAGCTTCCTAACTTCATGACACAAGAAATTCTAGGCTTTTCTTGGATTTTTCTAGCACCAGGCCTGAAGTCAGCCACTTCTCTGAGATACCCTGGTTCTTTTAGTGGAGAACAGTATTTAGAAAAATTCGGGTTCTAGGTGCACTGATTTGTATCAGTGTCATTGCTCATAGGTTCTCTGAGAGGGCAGGTTCTCTCTCTCTCTCTCCCTCTCTCTCTCATACACACACACACACACACGCACGCACATACACGAGATAGAGGGGAAGAGAGGGAGAAAGAGAGGGAGAGAAACATCAATGAGAGAGAGAAACATCAATCAGCTGCCTTTTGTATGCACCCCAACCAGGGACCGAGCCTGCAACCCAGGCACGTGCCCTGACCTGGAACCGAATCAGAGAGCTTTCCCTTTGCAGGACAATGCCCAACCAAGTGAGCCACGCCAGTCAGGTCAGGATGAAATCTTTCTTAATCCTTCACACACAGGGCGGTCAAGACACATGGAACCAAGTCCTCCAGACTCCTCTGAGTACCCAAATGTGCCAGCTTAAATTCTCAACACACCCCTTCACCGTTGTTATTCTCTTAAATTATCCACATTAATAGTTTAGTTCAGGAACTCTTAAAAACTATACCTCAGAAGCAGCACAGAGATAAAAGGACTACAATCCCCTCGCAAGGAGCTCATCCAAGATCAAGAACTCCCTCTTGATTTTCCTGGCTGGAGGAGACCAAAGGAAGCCTGGGGAGCTTTCAGTGTGAAGACTGCCCTGGGCCATATTTGATCACAATGACACTGTTGTCTGGCAAGCCTCTTAGAGTACCATCGCCAGGGTGTGGTGTTAGACTGTTTTTCCAACAATGCTAATAGACACCTAATCTATCATTCTCTGATTTCTCTTGTTCCCAACTGCAGGCCTCCGAAGGTGAACTGGCCAGGTTAGCAAAGTAGTCTGTGGCTACAAGGCTGAAGGGTAATGACCTTGATGTCATGATACTCTTCCCTATCTATTGGGCTAAACAGTCACATATTTGCTACATTTGAACATTTCATTACTAAGTTGGTGCTTAATAACATGTAATTACTTTACTAGAGTGGAGGTAAAATCTGATTACATGAAAGATGTACATACAAGACAGGTAATTCTGCATTAAAGCCAGAGTATAGTAAATCTTCACCATTATAGACATTGACAGCACACTCTCTACTGTGGTCACTGAGAATGTTTACCAGAATGTAGGCTCCGTGAGGACTGGGATCTTTGTTTATTGCTCTATTTACTGTATGAGTATACCTGTCTCATAGTAGGAGTTCAAAAAATCTTCGTTGAACACTTACCTGGCAGGCGAGACACCGTGATTACAAAGGTGATTTTCCCAGGGTGAGGCTTATCCATTGCCTTCCAGAAGGGCTGGCCCCTGAGATTTATTCAAACGCGAGAAACTCGACTGTATATTTTATGGTAGAAGGGAACTGCATTTGCACTCTCCCCTAAAAAAATATTTTGTTGAACATATCGAACTGTTTTGTGGTATAATAGAAGGAAATTAAAATGATTAAATGAGCGCTGGCCTGGCAGCTCGGTTGGCTAGAGTGTTGTCCCAAGATGCCAAGGTTGTGAATTTGACCCCCGGTCAGGGCATATACCAGAGTCAGCCAATGAATGCATGGATGGGTGGAGAACAAATTGATGTTTATCTCTCTCGCAAATCAATAAATTTAAAAAATTTAAATTATTAAATGAAATCCTGAAGGAATTATTGCCCAATTATCAGTATTCCAAGCAGTATCAGTGAGAATACTAAGAACTTAGAAAAAGACTACTATGAGTGTGGCCCGGAGAATCAAACCTATCTGAAACTAATATAAAATATTGAATGTCAACTGTAACTGAAAAAAAAAAAAAAAAGAAGAAACAAACCTCCCCTCCATTGTCAGTAGTTCAAAGGTTGGGGGAGAAGGTAAGTCTTGCTAAGAATTTTCCTAGATCCTTAAAGGAACATTTAAAAACTTCATGTGTTTTGGGAAGAGCTAAATGAGAGACCTATTATAACTGAAGATTCAAGAGACAAAGTTTTAAAGCAGAAGGGGAAAAGGAAGTATGTTCACATAGCCTAGGATACAGCATCCCTTACCTACAGGGGTATGTTCCAAAGCTTCGAGTAGATGCCTGGAACCATGATAGTATGGAGCCCTACGTGTACTGTGATTTTTCCAATCTATACACACCTATGCAAAACTTTAATTTAGAATAAGGTGGCTGCCGTGAGGCATCAGGCTCAGCTGCACCAGGCCTGGGAACACGCTTGTAAGACCTCAGCCACCAGGTGAGATGGGGACCAGGTGCTTCCAGGAGTGAGGTGATGGCAGAAGAGGGGCTCTCCCAACCCTGGCTCCTCAGCCTCCACCTGCAGCCCCTTGCCCATGTCCCACAGGACCAAACAGCAATGGTGGGGGCGTGTGGCACTGGGTCAGTGGCTGGGTTTTGATCTACCACGTCAAAGTGACACAAGAACTTTGACATAACCAACAGGTTCCTCAGCACCGCCTTTACGCACCTCAGGGATTTATGGGTAGCTGGATCATTTCATCTGAGTATACTGTGTGGAATTTTGTTGCAAAGAACTTCTTTGAACAATTTGGAAGAGTGGCAAACTTATTTTCTTATTATATTTTTGGTTCAGCTTATGATTGATAATACACCTATCAGTCCAAGTACCAGTGGACTTCCATTATTCTTTGTGATAGCAGTAACCACCATAAAGCGGGGATATGAAGAGTGGTTACAACATAACTCAGATAATGAAGTAAATGAAGCTCCTGTTCTCCTGTTCATGTTGTTTGAAGTGGTGGCTTTGTAAAAACTAGATGAGAAAACACTCAGGTGGATGATACAGTTTGAATGGCCAAAGATGAAATTTTCCCTGCAGATTTGGTGCTTCTGTCCCAGACCTACTTGATGGTTCTTGTCACATTGCAACTGCTAGTTTGGGTGGAGAAACTAACCTGAAGACACAAGTGGCAGTTTCAGAAACAGCAGTATCACGCGCAGTTGACACTCTTATAGCTGTGATGTCACCAACCAGAAGCAGACTTGTACGGATTCATGGGATGAATGGTAATAATTCAAGAAATAGAAGAAGGTGTAAGATTTCTGGGGCCAGAGAGTGTCATGCTTTATGGAACCAGATTCAAAAACACAAAAGAAAGTTTGGGTGTTGCTATATATTAGACACAGGACTGGAAACAAAGATGGCATTAAATTACAAAGGCAAGTCATAGAAACAATCTGGAGTAGAAGAGTCAATGGATACATTTTTTATAATTTACCTAACAATCTTTATTTCTATAGCCATTATCGGTACTAAACTGAATCATCAATTCTCCCTATGTATAGGTGGACAAATAGAAAAAACCAGAATTCATGTAGATGAATTTGCTTTGAAAGGCTTAAGACCTCTGTGCATGGCCTATAGACAGTTCACAACTAAAGAGTATGAGGTAATAGACGCCTATTGGAAGCCAGGGCTGCCTTGCAGCAACAGGAAGAGAAATTGGCAAATGTCTTCCGCCCACGGAGAAAGACCTCATATTATTTGGAGCTATAGGAGAAGACAGACTAAAGACGGAGTTCAAGGAACTACTGAAGCACTGAGAATGGCTGGTATCAAAGTATGGGGTACTTAATGGAGATAAACATGAAAGAGCTGTTAGTGTGAGTTTATTGTGTGGACACTTCCACAGAACCATGAATGTCCTTGAACTTACAAACAAGAAATCAGACAGTAAATGTGAACAGTTGAGGCAGCTTGCTAGAAGAATTACAAGGGATCACATGATTCAGCATGGGCTGCTGGTAGGTGGGCCCAGTCCATCTCTTGCATTCCAGGAGCATAAAAAAGTGTTATGGGTGTTTGCAGAAACTGTTCTGCTGCATCGTGCTGTCGTATGTCACCACTGCTGAAAGCCAAGGTGTAGCCTCAGCCAAGAAACCTGTAACGTTGGCTGTTGGTGATGGCGGTAACGATGTAAGCATGACACAGGAAGCACATGTTGGCATAGGAAGCGTGGGTGAAGAAGGAGGACAAGCTGTAAGAGTCGGTGACTATGCAACAGCTAAATTTAAATTTCACTCCGAGCTGCTTTTTGTTCCTGGTCATTTCTATTATATTAGACTAGCTACCCTTGTACAGTATTTTTAAAAATCAGAATGTGCTTTATTCACGCCCAATTTTTATCACTTCTACTGTTTTCTCAACAAACACTGTATGACAGTGTATGCCTGACTTGATACAATATTTGTTTTACTTCCCTTATCTGTTCTGATATTTAGTCTACTGAAACAGCACATAGACTTTCATGTGTTACAGAACAAGCCCACCCTCTATTGAGACATTCGTAAAAACCATCAACTAAGCATTAAAACTTTACTGAACCATCCTGGGTTTCAGTTATGTCTTTCTTTTCTTTTTTTGGATCCTGTTTTCTAATGCGGAAAGATATATCTCTGCTTGGAAATGGTCAGATGTTTGGAAACCGGATATTTAGCACCTTGGTCTTCACAGTCATGGTTATTACAGTCACAGTAAAGATGACTTTGGAAACTCATTTTTGGACCTGAATCAACCATCTTGTTACCTGGGGACCTATTATATTCTACTTTGTGTTTTCTTAAAAAAATTTTTTTTATATCCTGATTTTAGAGAGAGAGGAAGGGAGAAAGAAACACTGATTTGTTGTTCCACTTATTTACGTATTTTTTTTTTTTTAGGTCAACACATAACTTTTATCCCGTATAAAATTGAGATCTTATTTCAAGGTGTTCACAAGTTGCATTACATAAATCAGCATCAATAACCCTTGAGTTTACTCACAATCCCCCCGTCAAGTGAAAAATATGATGTATATTACATGACAAAGTTCTAAACAAACTGCAGTAGGGATGTCTGGCCACAAAATTAAAGTGTCAGTGGTATGCTTGACACAAATTACTTTTGTCATCTGTGAGAGTGACATTAACTTCCCTTCAAAATACAGGCTCACTGTAGCCATATGCCTGTTATTAGGTCCCTTTACGATATACGTTTGTCTCAAGCAGCATAGGGTTAAAAATGAGATTTGATCACTGACGCAGTAGCCATCTTGGACATCACAACATATGCCTTTCCATAGTTCTGTTGGTTTAAATCTGCTAAGTGTTCTCTCATAGTAGATTTTCCTTGAATATGATGCCATTAGCAGCCTCATCAGAATACCTTGTCTGTTTGGAAAAGCAGGGAATCCAGTTTTGAACATCTCATCGTTCATTTCTAGTTGTTCACAGAACACATTGTCTTCTACAGCTGTCCTTAGCCCTCTCACTGTGATAGGCTGCATACAGTCTGTGAATTGTGTATCCGGCTTAGAGTTCAGCACTAGAAACCATATCTTCTTAATCATCACCTCCCATGATATGAAGCAGCACTGAGCTCCGCTGAGCTAGCGATACTTCGATGGGGTCAGGGTTGACTCTGAGGAGAGATCCACTGCTGGTCTTCTGCTCTCTATCCGTAACCCTTTGCGTGCCTCGTCACAACGAGTCGTGCAGCTGCATCGCGGGGTCATTGCTGTCTGGCTCCGCAGACGTAGTAGTGCTAGAAGGCTGAGATGAGGACACTGAATTAGGTGGACCTCGACAGAACGGGGGTAGAGTGAGAGAGAATCCCTCTGAAGCAATTTCCTTTGTCCACGACTTACAGGACTCAGTTAAGGAGAACGTTCTCTCTACCCTTCCCAGAATGCACTGCAGCTGTGACTAAGTTGCCCCATGAATGAACACCTGCTAGAAATGATGTGTGACGTAGTCTTTACCAGATTTTGTGTAGTTTATCATAAAATCAGTAGTGAATTTAAGGAAAGTACTTATGGTGTTCATGTTATTGATAGAGGAACTGAAGAGAGAAAGATTTTAGCCTCAGACATAGCTGATACGCTTAAGTGATTAAAGCATGTGGAAAGTTGTTATTCTAGGAACTGGAATTCATAACTCCAGGAGGTCGACGAGCAATTCAGCCTTGTGTCCAGGGGTCTGCAGGTGATGGAGATGGTATCTGAGCCACTGTGTTCCAGGGAGTGACAGAGATGAAGAATTGTTGACTAACAGATAAAGAAGTATTGGGAAATCACCTCTGGACTGCAACTCTTATCTAATTAACCTTTTATCCAAACCCTTTACCTACCCTTTCTTCCCCTTATAAAAAGGTTGGCTTGAGATGAGATGTTAAAATTGTTTTGAGGGTACGTAACCCGCTATCTTCTCAGATCGTGGGCATCTGAATAAAGCGCCCACAAAGATTCAATCCTCATTTCTACTTACTGGTTCTGGTAGTGACAGGCAGCACGAATGCTGACTTTTCCAGTTTCACTGCCAAACAGTCCTTCTCTATGTTCAGCTCTCCTAGGTAAATGGTGGGTCATTGTTCCACTCATTATAATTCCTGGTGGAACAGTATGTACATCTTTTTCTTTTATCAGCCTTTTAAGTAGTGAAGTTAGTTTGAGATACCATTCCTGTGATTCTAAACCAGTCTGACAATGCTAACAGTTTTGCTGTCATCATACCTATATACCTATTCGCATGGCAAGTAGATTGCTGACTGAGCCACATAGAATTTTAACATGCATTAGGGGCCCTAAATATAGCCTACCTTTCCTGCCTTCAGCAAGTGTTGTCACATGATTGATCTTTTGTAGGGTAGAGAATATAATAGTTAAATTTTAAAAAAATTTATTGATATTAGAGGAAGAGAAGAAGTGGGGGGGGAGAGATTGAGATCAGTTTGTTGTTCCATTTATTGATACATTTACTGGTTGATTCTTGTATGTGCCCTGACTGGAGATCAAACCAGCAAACTTGGCGTATTGGGACTACACTCTAACAACTGAGCAACTTGCCAGGATGAGAATACTTTGATCAACAGCAAATGGACTGGTCTTAATAGTAACATGAATTTGTTCAGCAATAAAGGGTAGGGTGACTCCTTTAAGTCATGAGTATATCAGCACTCTGTGCACTGCAATCTGTAAGAACAACAGACAAAATGTCAATTGAACCAGGGATAACACTATCCATAAGGCGTGCCATAACCTCACCCTTGTATCTCTCCCTTTTGTAGACCAGGTCACCAAAACAAGAGTTCCTGGCTTGTTGCTATAATGGTACTTGATGTTTGGGATTTATTTAATAACGACAGTCCATAGGCAACATTGCTCATTTCAAATATTGCATTCACAATTCTTGGGCATAATGGAGTCACAGATGCTAGATCGGCTGCGAGAACTAAGGACCTATCTGAGTGATGTGGCAAACAGGCTAGACAGCCTTGCAGATCTGACATTAGACAATACCGCATTTTCTACCTGTTCTCTTAACACTTTCTCAGGCCTTAATTGCTGTGCAATGCTTAGGCAGTTTGGATCTGTAATAAGTGCTACATACCTCCTTAACAGTGGACTAGAAATTTGAGTAAGCTGGTGAATCATGTTCAGAGGTACTCCCTTTTCTTCTCCAGCACTGACAGTAGCAACCTGCAATGGTTGTGGATCTGCTGTTCCACGGAAGAAGGTAGATGGAGTAACTGCATCCATCAGCAGCCTACCCAACAGTGGTCCAATAATGGATGAATTAATGACGTGGTTCACATCCTTCCATATTTTCTTGTCAGTTTGATGGTAAACTCAATGTGAAATAGTATACACCCCACAATTATTGTTGTCCATGGTGTATGGGCTGCTTTGGCAGCTGCCTCTTATGTTGAAACAATACATGAAATCTTGGAATAGATATTGGGGAAGATCCCACCAGTGCTATCAGAAACATGTGACATGATCTTAAACAAATTTGGTACTACAATTCCCTTAAGATACTGCCATTTTCCGTATTTGTCCAATCAATTGCCCGACATTCTTCCTCCTTAAAGATATGGCCCATGGCTTCTGCATGTTTTCTTATTAATTCCAGCATGCTATCATGGACTCATGCTTTGTCTTGATCAGTGCAGGTAACAACTATCAATTGGTTGTTAACCTGATCAAGAACAATACCCTTGACCTCAACCTCTTCAAGAGCTGAAAGTTTTGAGCAAGAGGCCACAGCTTTTGTCTCATCCTTTCTCCAGCACAGCCAGCACCATATAGGCAGGTTCTTATGTCCTCCACAGGCAATCCATCAGATAACAGGGAAGGTTGAACTTGTCTTGTGTAATAAATGTGGTATATCTTGGCATAAGGTTCCCTGTCCTATAGAATTTTTCACAGCCAAGAAAGACATCCAATTCTGCATACAATGCATATTGGACCTCTGGTCTAAAGTAATTACACCATGATGAGAAATCTAGATTGATAATGAACTCATCATGTGTTGTGGCAATATGAGATAGTTTTGCAAAAGCATGATTCAGCAGCTTTTGAATTAGATGTGTTATGCATTCTTTGATATTAATCTCTGCTATGACTTGATACACTTGGTGATATGATTTTTTCAAATCTTTTTTAAAAAGATTTTATTTATTTACTCTTAGAGCAAGGGGAAGAGAGGGAGAAGGAGAGGGAGAGAAACAGCAATGTGTGAGAGATACATCGGTTGGTTGCCTATAGCACACTCCCGACTGGGGACCTGGCCCACAATGCAGGCGTGTGCCCTGACTGGGAATCGAACAAATGACCTTTCAGTTTGTAGGCCAGAGCTCAATCCACCGAGCCATGCCAGCCAGGGTTGATTGAACACTAAAGTATCTCCCCTTCCTCTTGAGTTCTTTCTCCTTAGGAACCAGAACTGTGATACACATTCCAGACTCCAATTTCCCTGTGCAAAATGGAGCCAACATGGCAGGAATATTATCCAAATGACCATCAACTAAAGCTTTGGTAAAACCTTTGAGGCCACATTTTGCTAGATGTTGTATGGGTTGCTTGTGCTTTTCTCTGTATGCCACAATGTTAAATTCATATATCCAGTGTTTCCTTGACTCTATTATGGACGTGTCAGATACCAGATCGTTGATATCTGGATTTCAATCCAAGGGAGTAGATGATGTGTCTAAGGAAACATCTTGGAAGTCATCATATTTATACTCCATTGACCCAGTTGCAATAGAGCATTAGTAGGCAAGTCTTGGTAACAAGATCTTTCACAAAGGCCTCGTCCCATGCTTATGCAGATGTCCCCTAATACACTGAGCAGCAAACACATTGTGCAGCCCAGCTCCACATGAAAGGAGAGACAGAGTGTCTCCTATCTCAGCCCTCATCTTATTGAACTGCTCAGTAACAGCAGGTTCTAAGTGAGCCTCAGGGAAGAAGTGTGTTTTATTTACTGAGCATATTGTCAGAGCCACAGTGGTGCAGTTGCTGAGAGTCTCTGTGGTCTGCTCAAGCTGCTGGGAAAATTTGTCTATAGCAATGCTTGCTTCTTCTTTAAAGCTTGAGGGAAGTGATGCACTATTGTGTACTTCCATACACATCCTTGACTGAAAGGTGAAATTGATTTTACCCCTTCAAAGTAGCCATCTGTTGTGAGGACCACAGCCACACTGCCAGTCCCTGCTAAGATTCTTAGTGCTGTAGGATAAGTATATGTCAAGGCCCCATGAATAGAGTCACTGATGAAACTGGAAATCATGAAGTTCATTCGGGATTTGACATATCAGCAAATGCAAGGAAATGGTTATAAGTCATTAAACATTCCTGGTTGATATCATACAATTTTACCATAACCAAAGGCTGGATGAAACTTAGTTCAAGCTCCTGAAGCCACAGTCCGGTGAAGTCTTTTGAATGGGTGAAACTGATATTCTTTATAATTTCTTGCACATGGATATGCTTCCCAGTAATTGCCATAATGTTTAGACAGGAGGCAATTTTTGATTGCTTGTGATTCACTTTCCTTTAAGTCTATATCACGTTGCCATGCTCTGGCCATTACGCCCACATGCCTGCCGCGGTGGCGGCAGCCGTGAGAGCCGGATCTGAGAGCAGAAATAAGGGATAAATATTGGATAGCACAATGCTGATGGAATCTAACCCTGGTCACATACTGTACAGCATGTTTATGGGGGTCAAGTTTAACTAGAAATTTGAGGCAAAACTCTACTTTGGTAGAGTGTAAAGGAGACTTAAGAGTTTGATCAGTTCTATTGATCTGCTTGGTTGGAACTTAAAACTCCTCTGTGGCCACTGTCTTCACAGGTCAGGTGTCCCAATACTAATGCTTCACATTAAGAGTAGTAGGGAGAGGGTAAGAAGAGAAAAAGAGAAAAAGTTATATGCAGAGGCTAACAACCAAATAAATCAACCTTGAGTAATTGAGGAATAATTGCAGCGCTAGAATGCCTTTTCTATAACCTGTGTCACCTGTTCTTGTATGTGTCCTCACTGGGGATTGAACCCACAACACTGGCATATCTAACCAATTGAGCTGCTTGGCCAGGGCCATTTGGGTGTTCTTGACTGACTAAGTCAGACTGAGAGAATGAACTGCTGGAAGCAGGGACAGACAGTTCACAGAATGAGACCAGCTACAACTTCCCAAAGACAGATGGATAGCTCCACAGCAGAGGTTAGAAAACGGCAGGCTCTCAGACCTGAGAGTAGGGTAGAAAGGCTATATACTGGGTTACCTACAAAACAGTTTCCTTGGAAGGGTATAATGTCTTGTTCACTTTCCTTGGACTACCAGTAAGGTCATTTAGCAGGACTACCATTGACGTACTAGAACTAGGATGTATAAAAATATCTCACTTGATCAATTAGTATCACCAGTCTCATTTTGTTCTCCAACCCCTGACTACTCTTACCATTAGGGAAAGGCAGGGTATTGAATTTTGCTGGCCTCCCTTCTGTGTCTTTTGGGAGTACATCAGGCTGAAATCACAGTGACATGAAAATGTTTAGAGTGGACTATGGACTTCACTCTTGAAGCAGCAGTTCTACTGGCCATGAGACTAAGTTTCTGTTTAATGAAATTAAGTGGAAGTATGAACGGGACTTCTAGGAAGACAGGTTACATAAGAGTTCCTACCTTTCAAATTGCACTGTCAGTTGTACAATTATAGCACATTTCATGTTCAGTTAAAACTTTGTTCCCCTTCCTACAGTGAATTCCTCAAGTTACTCCAACTATTCTCTAAGTCCAATAGTCCTACACCACCTTGTGTAGTGGAGGTGGGGAGGAAAAGGGGATGAAGCTGTAAAGAGAAGTGTGCCCTGGTTCACACATCACGAGTATGACCCTTGATGGAACAAATGGTTGGTGAAGAGTATATGGTGCAGCAGGTACCTGGGAAAAGCATGTAATTTCCAACTAGAAGGGGGACAACTCAGAAGGGACATAAACCATTACATCTTTCCTTTTTTCTCCACTTATAATGAAGTATGGAGGTCAGGATAATTCTAGCATTAATTGCATTAAACCTTGTTCTTTTTATGTGCATTAAAACCATATAGAGGCCCTGACTGCTGTGGCTCAGTGGATTGGCCACTGGTCTGAGAACCGAAAGGTCACCGGTTCGATTCCCAGTCAGGACACATGCCTGGGTGGCAGGCCAGGTCCCCAGTTTGGGGAGTGTGAGAGGCAACCAATTCATGCTTCTATCGCACATTGATGTTTCTCTCCCTCTCCTTCTCCCTCCCTTTTCCTCTCTCTAAAAGTAAATAAATAAAATCTTTAAAAAATATCATATTGAGGATACGACTTGTTATTACATTGGTAAGACATCATGGGAGGGGTGGAAGGAGACTGTTCTTTGACAGCTTTCCCTCAGGTTAAAATAGGTTTGCACATTACCGTTAACAGAGCTGTATTATAAGGCTATAGCTAAAATAATCCTATTTCACAAACTGAAAACATTTTTAACTTCATGATATGTAAAAAGTCTGGTCTTTCCTGGATAATTTAGGACATACGGTTGCCACAGCTGAAACATCCAGGCAAACTCATGGACATGTAATTACCGTCATATTCTTTTTTTTTTTCTTTAAGATTTTATTATCTACTTCTTAGAGAGAGGGGAAGGGAGGCAGAAAGAGAGGGAGAGAAAGAGCAATGTGCAAGAGAAGCATCAATTGATTGCCTCTCACACGCACCCAACTGGGGAATGTGGCTCTCAACCCAGGCATGTGTCCGGACTGGGAATTGATCCAGTGGCCTTTTGTTTGGCAGGCTGGCACTTAACCCACTGAGCCACACCAGCGAGAGCTACCTTCATATTCTTGAAATAGTAACGCGTTGGGCTCATTAATAAAGGATTAGGTTCTATCGCTTAAATATTAAAAAGTAAGGTTTAAATCAGGAGACAGGTCAAACAGGCTATCTTTTCTTTTTCAGTTTTGGATGATTTTTATTGTAATCTATGATGGGGTCGATAAAGAACTGTGGGAGTGGGAAATTCCCTGCTCCTTTTTCCTTTTGCTTTTTAATCATTAAATGAGCTCTGGCCAGGTGATTCCGGAAGTTGTTTGCCAAGTGCAGACCAACCCTTCTGAAATTTGTCCCCAGCTTTCCCTAGACCTAGGTAAATGCCCAACTGAATGGTATCTTCTATGACTCTGCTAATATCAGTGATCAACTTGTCAAACATGCTGTGAGGTGAACCAAGAGGTGTCCATGTTCTAACACAAAGGAGGCCAGCAAAGGGGGACTGAGACCTCTGCTCTAAGAGTGAAGGCCACTGTATGGCAACTATACTTTCATTTTTTTTTAAACATGCTATGGCTACTTAGAAAATATGAAATAGTAAAGAAAATATTATATAATTTGGTTTGTTTGGGATCTTCAATTTTCCATATTAAATAAAACTAAAGAAAAAGAGGGAAGGCCATATTCCACTCATAAATGTTTCTATTGTTTCAGCCTAGTGAACTTTTACCCACAAAAGTCTTTCTTTGAACGGTCTGATCAAAAACAAGGTCTTCAAATTTTTTTTTAGATTGTTTACTTATAGCTAAACCTTTAGACAGGAGGCCAACTCCCAGTGGTTTCAAATAGGTTAACTTTGGACTAAAGAGATTTTAAAAAACTCGCATCTTTCAGACAGGCACATGAACGATGCCAGCACACATGACTTGACCGGTTCTTCTGAAGTCTTTCCTCTCTCCCAGGGAACTCCTCAGGGCTGTACCATGGCTCTGAGAGAACAATGACTTTAATCTTTGTCCAGTCCTGAAGTGAGGCATGCAGTTGGTTAAGCAGTGCCCTACAGACAGGTTGCCACGGTTAGATCTGCTGGTGGGAGAAGAGACCCCGTCGAGTGTGCCTGCAAGGCCCTTCGTTGATTTAGAGCCTTCCTGTGATTCACACTCACATTGTCTTTCGCTTTTTCAGTATAGGATCAAGGGTAAAGTTATAAGGGAAAACAGTTATTATCTTAAAATCTCATTCCTACACTTTTGGAATGTTCCTTTCCTGGACTTCCCTGAGAAAACTAATAGAATTCAGATACACATATGTTCAAGTGGTTCTTCAGTATCTGAGGACCCATAGAGAAGAATAAGGACTTCTGGGGGACAAAATGGGTGGTAAAACAAAGAGGAGAGCCTTTCATAAAATTATACTTGAAAATTATTATTTTATTTCAAATTGCTGGTAAAATTGGCAGATTGATTGATTTTCGCAGTGCCACATTTATTGTAAGGTAATGTTTCCAGAACCCCTGAATATTTGGAAAACAGTCCGGGGACTAGATATAAATGAATAAATAGCCACCAAAAAGCACATACACTTTGCTCCTTAGGGGGTTTAAGTGTTGTGTTTAAAATAAAGGGTTAAGTATACAGAGCACAGACACTGACAGCAGACAGTAGAGTCTATTCAGATTATCTAGGAGACAATACAACTTGGCTGGAGCTATTTAGCCCCAACAATAACTCTGTTGGTTGTTAAAAATGATAAAATATCATTTATTGAGTGCTTATTATGGTCTACTCAGCTGGGTTCTATGTAGTAGGTATAAATATTATCCCCAACTTACAGTTAAGAAAGCTAAGATATAGATTAAGTTATGTGATGTGCTGTAATTGACAAAATCAAGCTCAAACCCACCTCTGTCAATACTTAACTATTTTGTTTTGTTACCCTATGTTCCAATTCTAATTTTTTCCTGATGTCTTTTTTTTTTTTTTAAAGATACATCTATACTTCTTACTGCCTGATAAAGAGCACAGAGAACTATGTAATATGTTTTAGGACATTTTAAATATAATACGTATAAATTTGTTGGTATTTAAAGAGTAACTTTCAAGCTCTGGCTGGGTAGCTCAGTTTAGAGTGCTGTCTCGATATGCCAAGGTTGCGGGTTCAGTCCCCAGTCAGGGCACATACAAGAATCAACCAATGAATCCGTAAATAAGTAGAATAAAAAATTGATGTTTCTCTCTCTCTCTCTTTCTCCCTTCCCTTCTCTCTAAAAATTAATACATAAATTTTTAAAAAGAGTAAGCTTCAAATATTTAGAAATTTCATTTATACAGGGTGGGTCAAAAGTAGGTTTATAGTTGTGAGTACGCAAAACAGTTTATTCTTGTGTTATCATTTATTAATTATTGTATTATTGTCCACACAAACAATTGTAGACCCCTACTTTTGCACCACCCTGCATATAAAAGACAACAACTTCATTTATTCATGTGTTGGTTCAATGAAGGTTGGTTTGCCTGCATATCTTTTATGTTTGCCTCAATCATGCCGTCCAGGACCCACTTTATTCCAAACTCCCTCACCTCCGGGGTGATCAAGTCATCACGGTTTGCATGGGACTTTTCCCAGGTTAGCTATAAGTCCCACACCCAAAAAGACCCTTCGGTCCTGAAAAAGCAAGACAGTCGGTCGCTCTAGCTTCATAGCATATAGGGCGATTTTATAGTTGCTTTTGGGTGATGGTGATGGTTATAAATGGGATCTGAGAAGCACAAGCCCTCTCTCTCGTGGGGAGAAAGTTAGAAGTTGTACAGTTTCTGTTCCTGCGGGGGCACTATGAGTGATGGAAAGCTCTTTCTCCTGAAACCTCATTTCATTTTTAGTTTTCTGTCACTATGATACAGCTCTTTTACATTCAACTAAAAATCTTTCTCAATGAAGCTTCCACCCACTTTTCTTATCCTATCCCTTGTTACTACATGGAATAAATGGAATCCTTTCCCCCTGTGATTTGCACATTAAATATTTAAATAAATCAATCATGCCCCTCAATATTTTCATCTTCGAAGAACATATCTTCTAACTCTTCAACATTTCTCATATTCTTTTACCATCAATGATTACTCTCTTCAAAATAGCTGTTTGGCCATATTCCTTTTAAATCACAGTTTCTAGAATTATAATCACCAGAGTAGAGTGAACGTGTTGCCTCCTTTGTTCTAGAATCTATGCTTCCTTTAATTCGGCTTAATATTTTAGTATTTTCCTTGGCAGTCATTAACTTAGATTAAGTTCCTACTTACTTAAACTTGCAAGCATTTTTCTCATTTGCTTCTGTTAGACTATATTGCTTTTCCCATATTTGCAGTTATTCAGTTATTTTTTCTAACTTGAAGTGAAGGATCTTATATTTAAACTTAAATTTCAACCCTTCCTTCCTTTTTAAAATCACCCATTCCCCACTTTGATTCACAGGTTTTATGAGTATACTTTCATATCAGTGATAGAACTGATAAAAGGACAAGGCCTTCACTGGCATTTTCTGTTTATATTAATCCACTAATTAGTCATTAGTTACAATAATTTAACCCATTTGTAGTTAACCTATTTAGTAACAACAATACATATTTCCTCACTTCATCCCACACAAGACCAATACGATAGGGAAGTCGGAAACAACAGAAAATGCTTTGTGACAATGAAGTATTTGCTACTTTTGTCAAAACTGTGGCATTGCTTTCTATACCACGTCTTCCGTAATTCTCCACTTTATTTATTGGGCTTGGCACAAAATATGTTTTGGTTATTAAGAAAGATGAAATCTTATCTTTATGAACAAAGATTTGTCCTTGTTAAGGATGTTTTAAAAACATACCACTTTCTCAGGTAAGTCCAAAAGAGGAATTCCGAATAAGCTTAGAAATAAGTATACAGTCTTCCACATTTATTCCTTTAAAGGGGAAGAGACATTTTGGAAGGGCAGGTTTTGCCATGTTTGTTAAACAATCAGAGGCAGTTTAACCTAGTAGTCAAAGAGGTTAGCTTTGGCCTGGTTCAACCCCAAGTTCTGCCGCTTGCCAGCTGTTTGACTTTGTGCAAATATATCAATGCACAGTGCCTGGCATCTAGTGAGAGCTCTAAAAATAAGAGTAACTACTATTTATTAGTACCATTTTATGTTACCCACTACATGAAGACTTAACATGCTGTCTCATTTTTATCTAACAATGCTACGAAGGAGGCACTTTTGTTCCCCCAAATCACAGATGAGAAACTTAAGACAGAAAGATTAGGCGACTGGCGTAAGTTAACAGTTGAAGAATGGATATACACCAAATCTGACTCCTGCCCAGGACCACGACCAAAATTCCCTCCTGCCAGCCCCCGAATATCGACAGAACCCTCACTGGGTCCGATAACTTTCCAGGTCTGAGTGGGAAGGAGACTGACCGCCAGCCCATCAGGAAGTCCCTCAGGCCCCCGGGAGGTCCTCCGTGGTGTCGTCTTACCTTGGTGAGTCACCAGGGTAAGGTTCCGGTCCTCAGCCCTGTAGGCTCAGAAACCCAGCCTGTGAACACAGATGGTGGGTTCAGCTCCCGCAGGGAACTCAAGCTCCCCTCCCACAGGCCGGTATTCAAAACCAGCATACCAGTTATGGTTCATAAGGAAAATTATGAATAGAAATAAAAAGAAATATGTTGGCCAAGGGCCAACACATTCATGTCCTGTGACCAGCACTCGGGAATCAGGTGGTAAGAGAAGATCGCTTGCAGCGCATGGAATGAGAAACAAGGGACTGTGTTTTGTGATTTGAATGCTTGATAGAGGCAAACCCAACCAACACCAAAGCAGCCATCTACCTGCCTCCAGAGCTGAAGACGCCAGGGTAACCTCTGACCCAAAAACACTTGGTTACACACCACCAGATTTGTCTCTCAGATCCTCTTTCTCCCTCAGTTTTCAGGGCTGCTCTCTTGAATTTAGGATAATTTTTTCAGGTGATAGTTCTTTTTCACTAAGATTTTGACAATAAACTTTGATCCATTATGCATTACCTTTTAGGTTTCTATCTAAAAGGGAAACTTTAATTCCAGGGTCTTGGAGGGAAGACCTCTCACTGAGGCCCCGAGCTATCGACTGGCGAAAGGAGACAGGAACCTTCTGGTGGGACTGCCTCTTCTCTTCTGAAGGTTTTGTTGGCTGGCTCTCTGCCGTCAGAAAGAGAGGGTGTTAGCATCGATTCTTGCCCATCTACAGAAAACTAAACAGTAACAAACACTGCTTCTATAGCTACTAGAGACACTGCTTGGAGAAAGATTTACATGGCTCTGCAGACTCCCCGGCTGCGTCGGCTCTGGGGGAAATCAGTGCGCACGCGGCGAAGTGGTTTTTCTTGGCTCTCTGCCATGGGTCCAGGCAGCTACAGCAATGGCAGTGGTTGCTAAGCACATGCAGAGCTTCCAGAATGCCGGGGAGTCTACGGCTGATAACAGCACGGAATGCTTGGAACTAGTGAAAGAGAAGGTTCGAAGCCCTACCAGTTAGAGCAGCCAAGACTTACAGGGGGGCAGTTACCCCCAGAACCTTTGGACCCAGGGTCACCGCGAGCTTAAAGTCAGGGAATGGATGCCTCACTGCCTGTGTGTGCTACCCGACAGCTACGCACAGCAGAACACAGGGAAAGAAAAGGGTGAACTAACTCCTCTCCTCTCCTGCAGGTGAAGAGTTTACACATCTTCAGGCAACAAGGAGAAGGAAGGGGGTCCTGGGGAGCAGAATTTTTCCAGCTGCCACATTGAGCCCAGACCAGAACTGAAAGCCTGGCCTTTCCAGGCTTACCTTTCCTAGTTCCTTCCTTCAGGACGGAAAGGCTCTCAGGCAGCCTTTCCCAGACACAGAGCACTGGAGAAACAGGGCTATACCCGCAGTGTCTCCCCGGACAGACCGCTAAGTGATGCAGGGAGGGAGGGATAGTGCTGACCAGGAAGTCAAGCTATAGTTACTGAATCTCTGCGCTGAAGGCCAACGGGGGGATGGGGACTAGACTGTCAAATTCAAAATATCATTTCTTACCATTCCTGCCTCTCTCCAACACTCACGCATTAAAATGATGCTCATACCAGTGTTCAGGGGTTAACCAAGTAGGAAGACTTGGCCCGTTTGTGACTCCAGATTCTTGCAAAAAGTTTATTTTCTGAACATTCCCCTCCGTGTACTCCCCTCCTGTCTTAATTGGCCCTACCCATCGAGGTAGAGTCCAGATCTTTCTCCTGTATCTTTGGCTTGGCTCAAGCCTCTGACCCCTCCACGGCAGCGTCTAAAAGCAGGGAGAAGGCCAAAATAGGCAGTCAGGGAAGAGCACAGCATTCCTATTACATCTGCTCAGTCTCTCAGCAATCCTAATGTCAGCGAACCTCTCGAGTTTACAGGCTTGAGCCCGAGACAGTCTCTCCTTTCTCACTCGCAGTGGGAGACACGGAGCAAAGGCTCTCTCGGAGGCTGGCTGCTGAGTGCTGAAAGTCGGAGTCGCTGGAATTGAACGTGGGTGTTCTCCAGTGGCCCCATTCTGGGTGCAGCGCCTCAGAGCTGCTCCCTGGCTCTGCTGGGCTCCTTGCCCTTTCACTTGTTGTCATTGGCCCTCGGGGAGTTGCCTTTCATGGCTGCCATGGGGAAGTCCTATTGTTGTTGTTGTTGTTTTTAACACTTAGAGAGCTGGCACGCAAAGCTGAAAGGCTTCCACAAAGCTGGGCTACCGCTTTGGCAAGGTTTGCCTGGCTGACTGACTTCAAATGTTTGTTGAGCACTGACTCGTGCAGTGTACCACTTGATGATGTGGAGGGAAACAAAGATGAATCAGAACACAGATTCTTGCCTTGAGGAGGCTACATGCTAATGGAGACATAGGAGCAAACACAAATCACTGTAGTTTATGGTGGGGTTAGAAGGGCAGGTTGCGAATTATGCTCTCCAAACGTAGAAAAGTTGAAGGAGGGCATTTTCATCCACAGGCCAGCAGGCAGATGCCTGTTGATCTATCTGCTGGGGTAGTCTGATTCTGTTTTTGCCTAAGAAGCCAACAGCAAGGTTAAAACAAACAAACAACAATAACACATGAAGCACCCAAAATGTTTGTGATGTCCTGTGTGCATATAATAGGAGCTCATTGTGTTATCGCTCTCTTTTAAATTAGTAAAATGGATTGACTGCCATTCACTTCCCTTTCATAGCACGAGAAACAGAAATTGCACCTCCCTTCCCTGTTCCTCAGGCCAGCTAACTGGGGAACGGACAGGGTTCAGTACCAGGAATAAAGTTGACTCATACTCTTAGGCTCTCTCTCCTTTTAGAACACACTGATTGAAGACTTGGAATATGATAATGCTCATTCTCATGGGGAAACAGGTGAAGCTGCCAAGGGAGAGAAGTTAGGAAGGGGCAGGGAAAAGGAGGTGAGGGAATAGGAGGCAGCGGCTATTGCACTGCTTTTGACCACGTCCCTTAATCTCAGAAGAAAAGGCTGTTCAAGAAAGATTCTGTTTTTCAGGCAGAATGATGGAGATGAGTGGAAATCTTATATATATCCTGGGCAAATGAGAGTAAGTCTTGTGACAGCATGAATAAAAATATGACTGTGGCCTGGTACCAGTTCAAGGAACACAGGTCTAGAAAACTTAAAACAAAATCCATAAGAGTATAGGAGCTAACAAGCAGAATTAGTAGTAAAGACAGGAAGAAGGCCTTTCCCCAGGCCGCTGAGTAACCTCAGGTCAAGAGGTGAGAACCTAAAGCCCAGGAGATGGTCCAAGGTACATGAAAGACTTGCATGGGACAAGGACATCATATCTTTTCCATATGTGCACTTCAAAATAATGACGTGAAGAAAAACAGGACATGAGAAGCTCCTACACTGGGCTCTCTCAGTTCTAGGTAGAAGTAGAAATGTTATGTTATCCTCCAGTGAATTCTTCGAGCCATTTTTTGATATCATTGTCCTTCCATCATTTACAACTGTGAGTTGTCTTTACCTATAAATATTCATGCTTGTTTTTACATAAACTATGTGAGGGCAGCAATCATACCCTTATACAAGAAGACCTCAGTGATATTGCAGGTTTGGTTCTAGACCAACACAACGAAGCAAGTATCACAGTACAATGAGTTATCTTTTTGATGGTGGAGGGTCTTCCCTTCAATTTGTAAAAAATACAATGATCTTGAAGCTCAATAAAGCAAAGCACAATAAAACAAGATATGCCTGTACCTTCAATGCCAGCTAGTCCAGTGCCTTAAGAAATATCGTTTACTTTGATGTTACAGGCACATTGGACTTCAAGGGCCAACAGCTGCAAGGGCTGGCAATCCATAGGTCTGGTCAAGAATTTCCATGAGGCAAGGCAACATTGGGCAATTACAAGGGCATTCCATTGAAGTAAAGAGGAGTGTCAGATTTTGCAACAGTTCTGCAAATAAGATCGATTTTCTGGAGTGGCTGAGTTCGCAGAAAAACATGTGTTGAATGGCAAAAAGTTGCCTGTGTTCTCACCTTTGTAATCATGTAAGATATAATCCCTGCCAGGTTTAAATAGGAAGAGAAGACATTAATAAGTTTTCTTAGTGCTACATTAGAATTATGCTAGGTATAGTACAGGCAGAATATTTTAAAAAGTAGGATATTATTACTGCCCTTAAGCTTAATAGGACATCAATGTGTGTTGTACATAAAATTAATCAGAGAACAATATGAGTGTTACATTAAGTTACAAACTAAATATTACAACAGTGCTATTGGGGAAGGTATCCTAAAGAAGGTGACCTTGAGATACCAGGTCTGGGATCTCCCAATTTTTGTGGGTCTTTGTTCCTCTAAAGCTTCACTAAGTCCCCTATCCTGAAGACATCTGAAATATAATAAAGTTTACTGCTTTAATAGCCCCTCTTTCCATCTATTAGTATCTCAAGATAGCATTTCATATACCTGGTATAATAACATGCTTAGCTCTTAATCTCATATTCCTCTAGCCTTTGAGCCTGAATCAATAACTCTAACTTGCAGATTAAGCTTCACTCCCATTCAAAAATTCCAATTCTTCCTGCTAGAAGAACATGAGATCAATCAGGTTATTACTTCAAAGAGTCAGTCTCAAAATCAATCAAGCTTTGAAGGGTTCCTGCCTTACACTCCATTCTCCAGAACCAGATTTCTTGCCGGTAACTTGTCCTTTCTCCTCAGAACATGAGGAGAAAGAGAGGGGGAGAAACATCAATCTGTGGTTGCCTAGAGTTACAGGTCCAAAAACTATATCTTTGTCACTGGGGCCTGTGATTTCTATGGCCACATGTTTGGATGACAACTTTCTGTGCACCTAAATCTGTTTAAATTACCTAATGCTTGTTTAGATTAACACCCTGAATCTTTGATTCATTTTGGGCTTAAAACTTTCTGCATGGTCCTCAGGGGATGGTTTTGACTCCAGAGTCACAGAGCAGGCAGTACACTGGTAACCTAAGGGCCTCTTATTTTAAAGGCTTCTGGCTCCAAGGTAAAAACAAGAGGGTGCAGTTCTTTTATGAGTTCTAGTCATCAACTCGTTTGTGATCCAAACAGTTACCATAGGAGATTTCTGCTTTAAGGAGTGAACCAATGAAAGGGGTATTTCGTGAAAAAGGTTTAATAGAGTATATAATGGAGACAGCATCAAGATACTATACGCCTTAGAATTTGTATCAGATAAAATGAGACAATGCATGAAAAGTACCAAACACAGTTCCTGCCACTCACAAATATTAGTTCTCTTCCTTTTACACACAGATTTTATAGTTCACAAAATGCTTTTGCATACGTTAAACCCTCCCTAAAACCTTCTGAATTAGATATTTCCCCCAGAGCAGTGACTTGGCCCCTAGAGTAGCACATCTGAGAGGTGGCAGGGCTGAGAGTCAGGCTCAGGTCTTCAGACACCAAAGCTAGCTCTCTGTCCCCCAAACCGCAGGCCCTTCTTACTGTGTTGTTTTAGACTTAAGACTGTGATGGCTTAGATCGGAGTGCTAACAACAGGATGGAGGTCAAAGAATGATCGGTGAGATCCTGGGTAGCTGAGCTTCTTAGGGCCTTGTTATTATATATGCTTATTTGTAAAAAACAAAACACCAATACTTTATCAATTCCAAGATACATATATTTTCCCATTTTAACATATCTGAAATTGAGACAGTTGATGGTGTTTTTAGTTGTTCCCCCTGCCCAGCTGTAGACACAGTTACTATTGTCTGTTCATCTGCAAGTTTGGTTGGTATTCCTACTGGCATCACTGAACAACTGAAACCCATGGACATTTCAGTCAGAAAAATCACTTCAGCACCATTTATGCAGGAATCAATCCTAGCTGATGCCTGAAAACCTCCCACTGATACCTTCCAGAAAGATCAACAAAGCACCAGCCTCAAAGCTTGAAGGACAAATGGTAGAAGCTTGGAAGAAAATCTCAGGAAAAAATGGTGGTACCCTCCAAAAGGAAAGGTGCACCACCGGCATGTTCTGATGGCACAGAGGGTGATCCTGTACTGAAAACAGACATCTGTGACTCAGAGTTCAAAGTGATTCAGAAGATAGAGCCTGCACGGGAAGACATTTTGGACAACCTTAACTGAATTATTTCCCTTTTATTAATGCACAAGTGTGATACATGATGAAAAAAATCAATGTTCTTTTGTTTTTTTAAAAGATTTTAAAAATTTATTTATTTTTAGAGAGCAGGGAAGGGAGGGAGAAAGAGAGGGAGTGAAACATTAAAATGTTTCGTGCGTCCCCATACTGGGGACCTGACCTGCAACCCAGGCACGTGCACTGGCTGGGAATCGAACCAATGACCCCCTGGTTCACAGGCCAGCACCCAATCCACTGAGCCACGTCAGCCAGGGGGGGAAAAAAAATCAATGTTTAAATAAACCTAAATAAGTCCTTTAATAAGGTCTGAGTGATAAGAAAGCATTGTGCCATAGATTAACTTGCAGCATTATTTTCTTTCTCAATGGTATACCAAAAAATGGTGTGCCCTACAGCTGATGGTTTCTTAGGTTCAATAAGAATGGTCACATTATATTTGTATAAATGGTTCATAGCTCATATAGTTAACACATTTTGGTCATCATCATAACCTTGTAATATCAGGAGCAAAATATTAGCCCATGACTTTAGGAGCGGAGGGGTGCGCGGGGTAGGGGAGAGCAACAGGGAGGAAAATTGGGGCAACTGCAATTGAACAACTAAAAAAAATTAGTCCAAATGTTGTCTGTGGGAAAAGGCAGGCAGATGAAACAACCCACTCAAACAGCTATAGAGTCAGGAGAAGGACTCAGACCTCTAGAACAGGCCTAAAATCCCCTTTTCCCTCTAAGATTTCAAGGTTTGTATCAATCATAGGGCTACTGTTAAAAAAGAAAAAGAGAGAGAGAGAAGATCTGGTGAAAATGAGTATAGTAGTTCAGGAAGAATACTGAAAATGCCTTCCTTTCAGCAAAGAATTGCCAGGGCTTTAACAACAATAAATCACTGTTACAAACAGCCTAGTATTGTACCTAGCACATAAAAGGTATCAAATGAATAATAGGAGTTACATTACTCAGGGTAGTTAATGCTGACTTTCTCAGTAGTCAAACCCTGAATTTCTTCCTCTTTTCTTTTTCAATCCTCACCCAAGCACATTTTTTTCATTGCTTTCAGGGAGAGGAAGGGAGACAGAGAGAGACAGAGAGAGAATATGAATCGATGTGAGAAACGTCAATTGGGTGCCTTCTCATATGCACCCTGACAGGGGATCGATCCTATGACCCTTTGATTTAGGGATGATGCTCCAGCCAACGGAGCCGCACCAGTCAGGGCCCAAACCTCAAATTCTTAGTGACTTAATGAGCAAAATGCATGTCTTCCATGTCATTTGTCTAGCACAGGTTGGCAGGTGGTGAAGGCTGTAATGTTCTACTTCACACCTTCACTCAATCGCCAGGAAGACTTAGGATCCACCATCTTGTAGATGTACCATGTAACCTACAAGGTTGCTGTGAGGGAGAAAGAAGGGAGGCACATCAGTTCCTCAGCTTGAAAGAGTTATTTCCTTCACAGGCCATTAGCTAGAAGCAACACATGACCTCAACCTAACCGAAGGGAGGCTGGGAAAAGCAGGGGAGCGATGGAGTATTTGATGAGGACTGTCTATACTACAGTGGTCCTATAATTGCTTCCTTGAGGGCAAGAATTTAGTGATATTCCCAATTATCTATAATTGTGTCTGGTTATGGTGTTCACTAATAATTACTAAATCAATAAATCAATGAATACATGGCATCTGAAGCTGGTTTTCTGCATTTCAACAATGAATCTACTCCGAAAAATTTCTAATCAAATTAGATACTCAAGTTCAGGTTAGTATTTCAGAAACATCTAGAGTTTACAAGAGGAAGGTATTTTGGCAAGAATTTATTTAAACTTGGCAAACTCATTCTCAAATATAATTAGATTACATGAAATCTTTTCTTTAGGAGCTTAATGATTTTTTAAAAATTTAAAAAAGATTTTATTTATTTTTAGACAGAGGGGAAGGGAAGGAGAAAGAGAGGGGGAGAAACATCAATGTGTGGTTGCCTCCCATTCCCCCCCATGCCCCCGCACGGGGATCTGCCCGCAACCCAGGCAGGCGCCCTGACCAGGAATCAAGCAGGTGATCTTTTGGTTTGCTGGCCGGCACTCAATCCCCTGAGCCACACCAGCCAGGGCTGATTTTTTAAATTGACTAAAATATGAGGGCACAAAACATTCAACTCAAAAGCCAGTTTTGATTTTTGTTTTCATTTAAAAATGAAAACAGGCTGCAATCTTTATAGAAATAGTTGCACAATTTTCCATGATGATAAGAATTTAGATTGTGGTGATATGAAAGGCAAGCACCAGCAGAATATGGGGAATTGTACAGTAAGTTACTAGCTATATGATGAGGGAGGCACAGAAAGTTCAATACCGGGTTTTCACAAAGGTATCTCAAAGCGATTATAAGATGTAATTCACCATTCATTCATTCATTCATTCATTCAACAAATGTTTATTCAGCACCAAAAATATGCAAAGCATAAAACTTGGTGCTGGAGATTCAGACAAGAAGAAATAATTCCATGCCCTAATGGAACTTTGGGAAGATAGACACTTAACCACCAGCATAACAGGCACGACATAGGTGGCAAAAAGGGAAGTGCCAGGTGCTATGGTATGATGAGCTGGGGACTTCCTGGTTTTGAGTGGTACAAAAGTAGGGTCAGGGAAAATCTTAATAAATTGATGTTTCAACTTAAATCCAAGGGATAAGGATTTTGTCAATGGAAAAGTGAGGGGAAGAGAATTCTAGGTGGATGGAGTAAGCTTGCACTCTCAACTGCTACTATGGAGTCACACAGGATTACATAATTACAGAGCTGGAGATGTGGTAGGAGAAAGTGTTCAAAGGATATTAACTAGTAGCTTAATTAGGACCATAGGCCATATTCGTTACCTTTTAGGGCAGGACACACAATTATCTGAGGTAGACTCTTTCCTGACCCAAACAGTAGCTGAGGCCATCATTCCCAGAACCCTTCAGGCACATCAAACAGACTGAGTGCAGAAGTGAAGAGCCCTAAATGGCTTTCATGCAGGAGACAGCAGGGTGTAGTGGTAGAGGAGGAAGCTCATTGCTGAAAGCCAAATGCTAAAAGCAGCTGAGTGTGACATTTCCGTCAGCAGTCCTCCCTCCCTCATTGTGCATGAGACACACATCAGATGTTCTGGTTTATGATTTCAGCTTCAGAGTACGTACCCTTTGATATCCAAGCTCATGTATCTCTTCTTGGTATGGTGCCTGCTCATTAGCTGAACTCTAAAACTCTTCTGAGAATGATAACAAAATGCTGAGAATACTGGCACCCCTATCTCGTACCCTCAAGGAAGTATGGAATCTTGAGGATTGGTTTAGTCTTAGGTCCAGGTGCCTAGCCTCTATAGTTGCTAGAAGACAAAGCACAGGCTACCGAATTCTGTCCAGATGCCAGAACTTTGTCAGAACACAAGGTCCACACCTGTAGCTGCTGTCTTCCCCCATTTACATCAGCCCAGAGGACAATCTATTCTCTTTCCTTTGGAAGACACAGTAAAGGCCAAATCATGGAGGTCCCAGGTTAAGTGCCACTTTATCCATTAGGTAGTTCTGACACGAGAAGGCCAAGCCTTTGCCTGTTCATGTTTACCTCCCCAGGTAAATTAAGGTAGAAAAATCCATTATTTCAAGGGAGATAACAGAGGAAAGCTATGATGAGCTTTTGATTCTTTGATTCAAGAGCACAAGTCTTCTTTTCCTTTTTTTAAAAAAAACTTTATTTTTACACAGAGGAGCAGGGAGGGAGAAAGAAAGGAGAGAAACATCAATGTGTGGTTGCTTGTCATACACCCCCCATACTGGAGACCTGGCCCACAATCCAGGTATGTGCCCTGACCGGGGAATCAAACCAGTGACCCTTTGGGTCGTAGGCCAGCTCAATCCACTGAGCTACACCAGCCAGGGCAAGAGCACAGGTCTTGATTTGATTGAGATGTTAGCAAATGAAGATACCATTGCATAACAATGAACAATCTCCAGCCCTGGCTGGCCTGCAAAACAGCTGGGGGCAGGTGAGAGGCATCTGACTGATGATGTACTGGTATCTCTGCCACATTGATGTTTCCCTCTCTTTCTCCCTCCCTTCCCCTCCCTCTAAAGGCAAAGAAAAAGAAAATCTTTTAAAAAATCTCCCCAAAATTAAAAGTTCCTGTTATTTTGATCATTTAAAAATATATTACTTTGGAGATTTCCATTAAGTATTGGTATTGAAATGTGTAACTTGCTTCCAAAAATGCTGGGTAATATAACCTCTCGGATTACTTCCCCAAATTATCTCATGCAAATATGAAAACCATTATAAAATGAATGTCAAAGGGTTTTCTTTTTAAAGAACAGAATTACAATAATAAAAAAAATCTGCTCTAATCTCAATGACAGCAGTCTAGGAGGAGCACCAAGGCTACCTGCTTTATCATTGGGCGGTCACATTTAAATGAGGTTGGGATTTTTTTGGTCAGAAAGCTCTTCACAATCAGGCATTAGACCCACTTTTGGGTGATGTGACTGAATGGCTGGCTTTGGGAGGAGCACGCTATAATTAGTAGTGAGGTTATTTCAGGGCTTCTTAGTCCACTTATTTCTCAACCCTCACAAGTTTATGTCTGTTACATTTAGGGCATGTTTAGTTATGTTTAGGGCAAAGTAATCCTGGGTAAATTCATTCATTTAGTCTATAATATTCAAAGAAAACCTACTATATTTATTGTACTGATGAGTAAGTCATGATTCCTGCCTTATAATATATAATTTAGTAGAGATTATTATACAGTAGACTGTGAGCTCCAAGGTCAAGTTTTGGGTCTGTTTCAATTACCACTTTATACCCAGGGATAACACAGTATGTCTCATGGTAGAAGCTCAATAAATATTAAATGTATGACTGTATGAACAAATATGTATCTGATCTTACCTTTCTAATACAAGTGTGCACTACATTTATTTGTAGATTAAAACTGTATCCAACATTTCAATTTCAGCCATCAATAACTCAGATTTTAGCAGGGCCCACAATAAGAGCTGACTTTAATTTTTACTTTTTATAATCAGTCTGTGACCATGAAGAAGGTTAATGGAACTGGCTGGGGGAAAAGATGTAAGAGGAAAAAAATATGTAAATCAGCATCATAAAGTTGTATTTCAAGGCTTTATTTCAAATGGGCTATATTGAAGATAAGTACAAAGTGTGTATCTGGGGGTAGGAAGGCAAATGCTAATTCAAAATAAGGGGGGGAAAAACTATATTACCATGTTATTTAACATAGTTTTCTTCTGCATCCTAAAAATTTTCCACTTCTTTTTTCAGACTTAAAAGAACACAGTTGCAAACAACTTTATTATACATAAGCAGAAAGATGAGGTAAAAATTCTAGAAATTAGAAAATCCAATTATTGCTTCAATTCTAAACACTATTTGAGTGGCCCCAGAGCCTACAGACAGCCCCCATTTCTGAAGGAGACCTCACGCTCACAATGAGACTGCAGGGAGGGCTGTCTCCAGGTAAGTTTGGACTTTAATTTTTCATTAGAAATAAAAGGAAATTGGATTGAAT
Organism: Mormoops blainvillei; assembly: GCA_004026545.1. Taxonomy (NCBI): domain Eukaryota; kingdom Metazoa; phylum Chordata; class Mammalia; order Chiroptera; family Mormoopidae; genus Mormoops; species Mormoops blainvillei. The sequence continues at coordinate 64,400 of PVJD01007834.1, forward strand.
TATTTCTAATCCATCCGCCAGTTTGGATAGTCTATAATTTCATCTGACAAGCGAACTCTCTCCTTTGTCATCGTTATTGTTATTTATGGAATGCTCAGTCTTCTCCGTGTTATACTTTTTAAGTCACTTACCACAGATATTTAAAATAAAATAGCTCTCAATATAGTATGTCCGCCTTATTTTTTTTTTCAGGTGGTCATGGTACCACTTAAAAATTATAAAAATATCCAAATATAAAGATATAAAAAAAATAAATGCTACCCTAAAATCCCACCTCTAAAGGATAAACATTTATTAACACTGAGTTATATTCTTCTAATATTACTTTTCTGCCCATACTTTTATGCATATTTACTTAAAAATAAAATTGTGGTCACTTTGTACTTAGTGTTTTGAAACCCACATTCTTTAATGTTATATCATAAATATTTCCTCATATTTTTCTAAAGCATGGTTGTTTTTCATGGTTGCATTTGTAATCCATCATCTAGAAATAGCAGAAAAGCTCACCTATTAGTGTTAGACATCTAGTTTATTTATAGTCTTTCTTTATTATAAATAATACTGCAGTGAACAAACTTGTACAAGAATAGCTGATTATTTCCTAAAGATAACTTCTCATAAGAAAGATTACTCTTACCATCAATGTATTGAGAGTGATAGCTTCCAGACACCTTGATGGTAATTAAACTGATTTTATAATTTAAAGAAACTCCACATGAAAAACTCTTAATGTTCTGGGTTTTATAGAGAAACCCTTGTCGATATCCATGTTTGAATATTAATGAACATTTTCCTGCATTTTGCTTTGGTCACTTGCACTTCTTTTTTGGTTAAATATCAGTTCCATTCTTTTGCCCACTTCCTATCTGTTCACCCCTTTCTTTTTGAGATGCCTCAAATGCCTTACTATTTTTGACGGAGTAGATTTTACAAGGTACCCTGCAGGTCTAGGGAGATTCAGTTGTATTTGAAGATCGAAATTACCGTACTGTAATTATGGTCCCAGACCAAAACTTCAAATAATGTCCTCTTCTTTTCTTTTACAATTTTCCTTTGGCCTATCCACAAATTATTTTATGATTTTGTTCTGCTTTTTAAATACCAAACTTACCAGTAAAATCATTTTAGAGTTCTATTCTGGAGCACCTTTTCGATCAATAGTTTAATAATGAAATATTTTAATAAAATATTAAGACTTCAATTTGTGCATTGAAACATTAATAAACCTTAAACATTGGTAGGCCAATATTGGATACACTGGATGAACATAAGCATATTGCAGGAATTCAATTTTTAAATGTACAACCTACTAGGGTATATATATATGAAACTTGTATCAGCAGAACAAAGCATTTACATGTAAATATGTTCCTACAACTTGATTAATCAGATTCTGGGGGTAGACCACCTAGGTAAATAAAAAGGTAAACACCTTAGAAGTGGCTACCTTCCTTAGAACTTTTTAACAAACAAAGAGCTTTCATTCTGACAAGTGGCATGCTCTTCAGCGCTTTTAGAAGCAATACAAAGCTAGAATCGATGAAAACCCACAGAACCCCCTCACTGGACTCTGGGACTACTGGCTGGGCAGGCTATTGTTGGTAGCTGATCATTCAAAAGATCAACTTTTAACATGTTGCATATGTATGAAATAACAAAGCACGTTTAAAAAAAAAGATTTTATTTATTTATTTTTAGGGAGAGGGGAAGGGAGGGAGAAAGAGAGGGAGAGAAACATCACTGTGTGGTTGCCTCTAGCATGTCCCCAAATGGGGACCTGGCCAGCAGCCCAGATGTGTACCCTGACTGGGACTGAAGCGGTGACATTCCAGTTTGCAGGCTGGCACTCAATCCACTGAGCCACATCAGTCAGAACACAAAGCACATCTTCACATAGCTTATTTCCCCTTTACCTTTACCTGAGCTTATATCTATTCTTTTCTGAGCATGTATCTATTATTTTCTCTTATAATTTCTTTCTTGATCTTTGTTTTTTTGGTTGTCTCATGTGTACAACTATTTTTAGAATTGTTTGTTAAGAATTCTTAACAATAGAATATGTTAAGAGTGGTAACTCTTTCACTCTGTAATAAATACTGTTTCTATTGACTTCCAGGAAATCACTTCCGGGACTTTTCTGAGGAATGTTTTTTATTAATTTCTAAAAATCCTCACCCTACGACATATTTATTGATTTTAGAGGAGGAGCAGAGAAAGAGACAGAAAAAGAGATGAGAAAGAGAAATATCAATCAGTTGCCTCTTGTATGCACCCTGACCGGGGACCAAATCCACAATCTGTTGGTTTACAGGACGATGCTCCAACCGACCTACCCAGCCAGGGAGGGGAACTGTTTTAAAATTAACATTTTAATATTGAAATGTGTTGCTTATTTTATTGAAATTTATGTAGTATACCAAAAGAGCAATAAATCTTAACTACTAGAAACTTTTAAGTGAATGAGTAAGATGTACAGAGTAGTACATACAGTATGCTAGAACTGCATAAAAAAGATCTATCTATATATATTTATAGAATGCCTTGAGAAGGATATAACGGTAACACATAAACCTGCTACTGGTAATATTGAGTTGACTCTGGAGCAATGAGGTGAATGGCTGGGGAACCGGGATACAAGATTTCCTTTTCACTGTATATTCCTTTGTACCTTTACATTTTTATTCTGTGTACAGGAATTAACTATTTAAACACAGAATTATAAAACTCCTACTACACATAGTAGGTAGTCAGTAACATGGAAAGAATAAATAAATGGATGAATTAAGTAAAATGTAGGAATGTCTTAGACCTGCACTTGGATTAATAAAGCCTTATGGAATCCATAATGTATAGCTGGTGTCATTAAAATAAATGTGCCAAATGGTAGGAAGCTGTCTGTACATGCCTTCAGGAACAGAGTGTGATGCAGCTAAGGAGAGGGCTGACTGACAGAAGAATATTTTATTTGTTCTAGGCTAGTGCTCTAAAAATTCCAAAGTAAGCAGAGCCAGATTATCCCTCCATCCCCTAAATCTGTGGGAGAATTACTACTCACTTGCAAAAATGCCTCTTGTGGTCTAGAAGAAAATGTACTAACTCTATTATTAAAATGTCAAGTCCCAAGCAGTTTTATCAAACCTTACTGCTAAATAGTGAAATTTCATAATTGCGCGAAACTAAATGGTTTTTTAAGAACAAAAATATCCCTGGTTGGTGATGCTCAGTGGGTTGAGCTCCAGCCTGCGAACTGAAAGGTTGCTCGTTCGAATCCCAGTCAGGACACGTGCCTGGGTTGCAGGACAGGTCTTTGGTTGCACACGCGCAGGAGGCAACTGGTTGATGTTTCTCTCCTCTTTCTCTTTCCCTTCCCCTCTCTATAAAAATAAGTAAAAACTTAAAAAAACCCCAAAAAACAAAAATAAAGCCTGAATTGTGGGGAAAAGTACTATCACTTTGTTAGTTTTCTAAATCGAACCAATTTATAACTCTTTTTACATTGTAAGGGATAAGAAAGGTTCATGAAGATATGAAACTATATATATGAGACTATGTATATACACATTTCTATATTTGCTGAGGATGCTGGTCCTGACCCACATTTTTTTCTGAAAAAATTATGAAAGGTAGAGCAAGCAGACTTGAAATTAACTTTTTTATTGCATCTCTTACTTTGGTGAAGCCAATCGGGTTTTTACCAAACGCAAAGTTACTTCAGGCTTTGCCTACTTCTTTATGTCCAAAGACTCCTACTGTATATTCAAGTCAAGCCTTAGAGACAAACATGGATCTAAACCCTTATGGTTTCTTGGAGTCAAAATAAAAAGGGAAGACATTGGAATTCTAGTTATTCTTGTTGGGGAGGTGAAGGTTGAACTGTGGAATTTACTGCAGCACAAATTCTTAAAGAGTTTTGCCAGAAAAATAAAGACAACCAGATAAAAGTGGTTTTATATTGAGCAACTCTATGTAAAATGCTACAACAGTGCCTGGCACAGACACCACGCTGTATAAACGTTACCTGCTATTTATCATTATTACACTGACGTTCACCATTTTGAAATAATCAACAAACTTTTATTAGCCATATATGTAGACCTATCAAGCTGTATGTATGAGACGAAGAAAAGAAACAATCCCTGTTTGTAAGTTTATAGTGATAAATTTTGAAGGAGAAAAGATAAAAGTTAAATTGTAAAGAAAAATATATTTAGTTTCTTTGAGGCGCTATTCCATTGTTAGTTCAGCTAGAGTCCTATATCAAAGGTTGAGAAAAGTTCAAAGCCTATTCTTTCGCAAATGAGTTAAAAACAGAGATCACGAATATTTAAAATAGAAACAAATTACACTGTAATAATGTACTTTTCAACAATTCTGATCTCATAAAAATTAACTGAATCAAACTCTACATATATTTTGAATACAAGAATCAAAATTCCCAGGGAAGTCAGGCACTTGAGGGCCTACAGAATGCCAAGGCCAGGGAAGAGGCTGGGAGCAAGACTGCCTAGAAACCTGGATACATGGGAATGTCTTTTGCCTTCATCTATGCGTGCCTCCATTTCTGAAAATCTTTATTTCTGGATTCCTTCCAGTCTACAAAACAAAGGGACGAGGGTTCAAAGGATGTGTACTAACTATAGTTGTACTGATAACCGAGAGGCAGAAAATGTTCTTCAGTGAGTTAAAATTATCTAGCAATCTCTTTGAAAAGGAGTAAGCAAAAATCTTTTTGAAAACAAAGACCCAATTTCTCACAGACTGTCCTGGAAAAGTTAACTTTCCAAGTTCAGAGGGGGTGAGACCAAACACTAACATCTAATTTAAACTTCCCTCCAATCTATAGATAGAAAATCCTTGGGGCATTAGAGGCCTTTCTAATCTACCTTTAAATACACCCATCGCTTCCCTCCCCCACCTTTCTCTCCTCGTGTGGAAAATAAAGGAGAAATTTGTTTTTTGAACCTGAGGAAAAGTTGTCTATATGGAAAATGTGAAATCAGATCACAAAAGGTATATATGGCTACCCAATACTCTTAAGATAATTCCTGAATTGTATGGCTTTTGCATTAACAGTAGACAAGACACTAGGAGTTTGGAATCCTTGAATTTTAAAGTACAAAGACCGCATATATTTTTGCTTGAGGTCCTTACTATTTCAGAAGATCCACTAACAGCCACTCCCATGGATTGGTAAGACTTATAAATTTGTAATGTTAAAAGAAAAGAGAGCCCCGGTTGGCGTGGCTCAGTGGGTTGAGTGCTGGTCTCTGAACCAATAAGGTTGTGCTCAGGGCACATGTCTGCACTGTGGGCCAGGTCCTCGTTGGGAGTGTGAGGGAGGCCACCAATCTGATGTTTCTCACATATTGATGTTTCTTTCCTTCTCTTTCTCCCTCCCTTTCCCTTTCTCTAAAAAATAAATAAAATCTTAAAAAAAAAATAGGGAAGAGATAGATAGATCTAGGTCTTCCAGAGAAGATAGCACGAGATATGAAATTTAACTCATAAACCAATGCTTTCCCCAAAATAATAATGCACACCCCAGGGAAGAAATAGAAAATGAAACATATTGTATTTAGTCTGGGTTTGGAGGTGGTCTTCCTAAGCAATTTATTAAAGTGTAAATAATAATTATGTAGAAAGAACTTTGTTAGTAAATATGGCAATTACGAAATCTTATTCACATTAGAAAGCTGAACTGGATTATGAAGAGGTTTGAATTATATAATGGAATTACTGAACTGCTCCCTTGTTAGTCTCTCTGCTTCTCTTTCAACTCTGTATTATTCTGTACACAGCTCACCAGGTAGAAGTGCTTCCAAGAAAACAGCATGTACAGGTGCTGAAGGCTCAGGGCTTACACTGTGAAACCGCCCTGCATTTCCTGCCTCTTATCCTCCTCCTCATCTCCACCTGTACCTATTCTCTCAGGATTTTGAACAACATAAATGAAAACAGCCTAGCCTTTAGAACAGGCTATTAGTTAAGTTGACCGAGGTTTAAAACTCTAATGGTACTTACAAGCTAAAAGTGACCCAATTTATGATTAAGCATAACAGCAGCTTAGTGATGTACCTTTAAGTTCGGGGAGATGGAACGGATTTCCCCAGACTCTTAGTGAAAAGCCTTTGTTTAGGAGTATGGTTGTAGGAACTGGGAGTTCCCCTAGTAACTCCTGGAGTCCCATACCTCTTATTCCACTGGATCCTGTCAGTGGGCCTGGTGGTCAACACAGCCTGAATTATGAACTCCCACATTACAGCTGAAGCATATCTGGGCTGTTCCATGCATGATGTGGTCTCGCTTGGTTTGGTCAAAGGAGTTACTACTGAGCCAGAGGGGATACACATGTTCACTCACGTGCCCTGAGCACAGCCAATAAGTTACAAAGCTCCCAGCTTAACTTATCCTTACAATGGAAAAAGGAGCAAAGACCCATTATTTAGTTTGTCTTGACCTGATGGAACATGAGGCATAGGCCATAGCTAGTCTTCTACCCTGATGTGTTGCCCGTTTGCTACTTAGGCTTCCTGCCTCTTGCTGATCTCGCGTGGTGTGCCACTTCTCCAGATTCTGGTCCCTGCCGACGTGGCTACGGCAAGTATACACAAGACCCAATAATGAGGTGTGTGTACTTGGGGGAATGAGGGAATGGTGTATTAAGAGCTTGGTGAGAATTATTACACTTTTGGCTTTGGGACACTGAGTAGACCAGCTATCCTCGAGGTAGGTAGCTTGGAACAAAGAATACTCCTCTAAGATATTCCAGTTTCTTTCTTGCTACTGGATTACAGATGGTAAACAGTGAGAAATACATGTACATCTAGAAGACTTACAGGGTTCTCCAAAAGCAGGATAAGATCAAAGCCCTCAATGACCGCCAGTTTGAAGACACTGGAGTGGAAAGAACTTGTCTAGAAGCAGTTGGCTCGGAGTTTGGGGCTGACAGCTGTCCACTGCAAAGGATGAAGTGGGCCATTTCAGTCACTGTGGCCATGGTGATGAAAAAGAACCATGCGGCTGGGATGCAAGAAAACCACGAATGAAATTGTAAAAAAATCCACTGGGTCTCTCCAAATTGAATCCTGATCTGCCGAAGTGATAATGGAAGAATCTCCACACAGGAACTGCCAAGTCTTGTTACTAAAGCTCTTGGTCTGAGATTAAATTCTTCGTTGGGATATTTCTTAGACCACCACTGGGACCAAGAGGACGACTCAGGAGGGGAATGCTATCTCTTCCACCTGCTTCTTTACCACCACAGCAGAGACCAAGCTGGAACAGAACAGCCTGCTGTGGTATTTGCTGCCCTACTTACCACTGGCCTACCCGTTCCTCACTTTCTAACCTCCACGGGATTTTCTGCCATTGTTTTCCTTTTCTTTTTAATTATTGAATAATGTATTGTGTAGAAATGTCTGTCACTCCTGTGTGGGGAAGTGCTTCATGCAGTCCATTTGAAACTTGGTTGCCTAGATGGGTATGGGCTTCCTTTCACCATACTGCCCATCACTCCTCATTATCTTACACTGGGCTGATGAACTTTCCCTAGTCCTTGAAGCCTTTTCAGTTTGAATCCTTGATTTAGATTAATCTTTATGAATTCAGGGATAAATAGTGATGCAGAAAGCGCACTTACAGAACACGAACACTTACCTTGATTTCTGGGCCTCCCGGAGAGCTTCTCTGCGTGGCCCCCGTATGAGTGAAGAGGGCCCTCAACACGATGCCCAAACAAGCCCTGAAAAGGTAAAAGGCAGCCTTCCACCTCTTCCAAGGTCCAAGTTCTTCTATGTTGAGGATTCTTCTTTGAATTACTGATAAGAACGACATCTACCTTGGTTTCCCTAAAAAAGGTAGCAGGCTAGTCTGTTCCGGCTTGGTCTCTGCTGCAGTATTTAAAAACTTTACAGGTTTCCCTAAACGAGGGATATGGCCTTATTCTACGACTGCAAAAAAAAAAAAAAAAAATCCTATCAGAGTACAACACAACAGTCATAGCATCTGAACTCATAACTTGTGAAAAAGGTAAGGAAGTGGGAGAGGGGTTTCGCTCTATTAATAGAGCTCAGAAGTGGTTGATGGGCATGGGTGTCACAGGTACTATGTGGTGCAGGACAGACAGATTCAAGGTGTTCAGAGGTCGCTACAGATTGAGTTCATTTAAGCCTTCCCTTGTTCCCCAGTGCAGTAGTATCAAGGTCCAGTTGTTAACACCCAGTCTGACTTCCCTAGCAAGTGGATAAAGCTAGTCATTACAATCTAAGAAGCGTCCTGAGTCACACCAGGCTTGAGGTGCAGCTACTTGGGAGTTCCAACTGCTTGCTGCTGCTGGGTGAAGGTCATAAGGTCCAAGGTCTCACACTGAAAGACCTCACAACATGGAGTATATACTCCAGAACACTCAGTGAGCTGTTGAAAAAAGATGTTACCCCAACTTAGTAGCCTAAGTTCACAACTATCCCACATTCAGGTAAGCAGGCGTAGTTCCCTGGAGTGTACCTTTTGGTTTTAAAGGCAGTTTTCATGGCCAACAGTTTTCATAATGAATGTTTAGCTCTACTGGGGCAGTAGAACATAGAACAGGGTTATCCTGAGTCAAGATGTTCTTCAAAGTCTATGGATTAGTATCCTATGGTATTAATAATTCCAAGGGATAATTTCTAGTCACATATTTTTAGTGAGAACTAGACAATGACTACTTCCTGATAGTTCCAGGCAATGCTGACTATCTGACGTTGGACAAGTTATTTAACCTCTCTGTATCTGTTACCTCTGTTACCTGGAATGTCTGTCATAGTGCCTGGTTTATAGGATTTTGAGTTAGTGTGTATTAAGTGCTTAGATCAATGCCTGACAAATAAGTACTTCCTAAATCCTACGTATCATCCATTATCCTTATTATTAGTAGTTATATTCATCCACCCCCATCTGCCCAAAATACTAAAGACAGGAGAGGAGGGAGGGAAAAAAGAAAGGAGCTCACGGTTAGCCAAGGTCAAGGAGGTAGACAGGTCTGGCAAATACGGAGGACCCTGCTTAGAAGAAATACTTGGTAGCAAAGATCCTACACAGTGATGTAGGTTACAAAGAGCACAGGCCAAAACTCTCCCTGTGTTAGCAGACAAGGAGCGTCCAAGCCGTTTCACATAAGGAATGGACTGAGGGTGTGTGCCACTGGACTCCCAAAGGGGAAGAGAACCTCAGGCAATGTGTAAAAAACAAATTCGTGTTATCCATATGGACTGTTTTGTAACTTTTAAAGTCTTTAAGCATTACTGTCAGTTTATGATAACTTTTTAGTTTCTCCCCTCCAAATTTCCATGTTTTAATCTAAACTCATTTTAGATATCATTTTTTTCTATCACCACCTCCACCCACCCTTCTCCCCAAATCACCACTGTTGTCCATGTCTATGAGTTCTTTTTTTCTCCTTGTTTGCCCAATACCTTCACCTCCCAGCTCCCATCGCCCCTGCGCTGTTGGCCTGCTCTTTATGAGTCTGTCTTTATTTTGCTCATTAGTTCAGTTCGTTCATTAGATTCCACATACGAGTGGAAATCATATGGTACTTATATGGTACTTGTCTTTCTTTGACTGGCTATTGCATTCGGCATAATGCTCTTCAGGTCCATCCGCACTGTCACAAAGGGTAGACTTTTTACGGCATAGTAGTATTCCATTGTGTAAATGTACCGTAGTTGTTTTACCCACCCATCTTCTGATGGGCACTGTTGGTGGGAATGCAGACTGATATAGCCACCACAGAAAGCAATATAGACTTACCTCAAAAAATTAAAAATGGAACTGCTTTAAGGCCCAGTGATTCCATTTCTGGGAATTTATCGAAGAAACCCAAAACACAAACTGAAAAGAATATATATATGCACCCCTATGTTCAATACGGTGTTATTTTCAACAGCCAATATTTGGAAGCAGTCCAAATGTCCATCAGTGAATTCATTTTAGATATTTAAAAACCCGGTAAATGTGCCTTATCATCACTGCAAATATTTTAAAATGTGGTAAACAGTATACACAGTGTGATTCCTTGAGAAATAATATACTTGTACACAAAAATATTTTCAAAAACCCAAAGAAGCAGTAAAGCAAATCCTTGACCACCAAAATAATCAAACACACAAAAAGCTAGTGATCAGAAATAATCATTTTTGACTAATTTGCCATGTTGTAGAAATTTTTATTGCAACCAATTTGTTTTCTACCAAACTCTTCTGACCCAATTATCTCCTGCCAGCAGAAACCCAGAGAAGCCAACTGATTAGAATGCCAAACAGTAGGCCAGTGGCCGGTGAGATTAAGGGAAGAGTCAAAACAGAGCAAGAAGAGGCCAGGGAGGAGCTTGAAGTGCATCACACCAACTCCGAGTTAGTCTTCAATCACCAGCAAGTTCATCTTAGATCCAGATCCAGCCTTTGGGAAGCAGCACAACTACACTTGGCACAGAACGTGAAACTTGAGGAAGATATTCTGAATGAGGGTTCTCTACTTTAAAGAAAATGTTTTTAGAATCAGCGTTATTACCTTTATCCTATGTATTTGATTGACAAACTTCTTTTTCATGTAAGGGGGGGACCCCCACCAAAAAAACGAAGTTATCTGCTGGAGGGTGGGCCCCTTGAAGTACAGGTTTCCCCCACCAGGTGAATGTTCTAGGACCCCATCTGTATCAGTGTACCAGCTAGTGTTGTTGAGAGAGGGTGTGTTTGGCTTCACTGAATTTTTTTTTTAAGACTCTTTCAACATATTTGCCCATTTCATGATGGGTGATTTACAAGTATAAATCACCTGCCCACGCCACACTGTGTTCAGCAGTTTTTGACTCAAAACAGCATGACCTCCCCACCCCCTGTGCCCCACCCTCCCTATTCACCCAATCTTGCCCCTTCCCCAGATGAAAAAAGTCCTCAAAGGGCAATGTTTTGCCGATGTGGAAGAGGTGAAACAGAAAAACTGCAGAACCACTAAAAGGCATCAAAACTGACAAGTTCAAAAACTGTTTTGAACAGTTGAAAAAACATCTTGACAGGTGTACTGCATCGAATGGAGAGTACTTTGAAAGTAACTGAAGTTTAAACATGTAAGAATAAATGCACAATTTTTACAGATAAATTATGGGTCTTTTTGGTCCCCCTTCCTACATGGTACAAAGGCAAATGTCATTTTCCTTTTCCTTATCAAACTATTATGGATTAAATATGGGGGAGTGTTCTTAACTGATTAAGTATTGTATTTGAAAAGAATCCTTTCCTGATTGTTTGGTGAGATGGAAATAATAGCACCTTCTTATTTCCTACCTCACAGAAATGATGGAATAACTGAGAGAATGTAAATGAAGTAGTTGAGTTCCAGGGTAAATACTCTGTAATTTTATTGTTCTCCTTTTCCACATAAAGCAACTGAGTAACTTCCACTGCTTGAACAGTAACCGGTTATGAATTTTCAAATTTTACGTTTGCATTATTAATTTCTGAAGCTATCACTCTTACCTTGAAACCTTCCAAAGTTTTGCTCACTGAACAAGCTTGTGAATGGCAGACTGCTCACGCCTCATCCAGCCTATCAACCTTTAAAACAAAAAGTGAATCTGAGGAATTTTGTGATAAAGCCAAAAGCTACTAGAGAGCAAGCACCATGCCTTCTTGATTTTGAAAAGACCCCATAATAAAATTCTTCTATTTAAAAATTGTACTTGTTACAGTAAGATCCTGGAGCCTGATGATCTGGTTCTTCTAATCATGCCATTAATTAGGTGGGTGGCCTAAGAAAATCTTTTAGCGTCTCTGGGCTTTAATTTCCATTTCCGTAAAATGTGAGGGGGTTATGCTAAATGATTTTGAACCTTCCCCCTCAGCTCTAAATTTCTGATTGCCTGCTTAGTAGTTCATTTCTTCACTGTCTCATGGATTAAGCAGAAAGAAAACATGGCAGAAAAGCAAGAATGTTACTTGTATTATTTCATTATTTTTGCCAGCTCACCTACCGTCTACTTTTTCAAATAAAAACATTGGTGTTGCTTTTGATCCTTGCCTCTTATACACTTTATGGACAAATTATAGTAACATTACCTTGTAAACATTTGTAGAATGCTGTTCCAAGTTTTACCAATCACTTCTACAAGTACTACCTGATTTGATTCTCACAACAGCTCAGGCTGGCAGATATTACCTTTAATTTACTTGGTAAAGAAACTGAGGCCCAGAATAGTTCAATGAATTGTCCAAAGTAACAGATAGTAAGTTACAGGAACAAAGCCTATACTCTTTTCACATCAGTACAGATCCTTCTAGAGGCAGACCCAGATCCTGTGGGGCCTCAAATAAGTATAATTTGGGGAAACATCTTCCAGAAAAGGAATAAAAAATTACAGTAAACACTAAGTAAGATACTATGAACAGACTGTTAGGGATCTTATCAAGTAAGGGGTCTTTAGAATTCAGTTTCATGGTTTTCCATCGTTTTGGTGCTTACTATACGAGAGACACTAAAGTAAATACTAATTTTATGATCAAACCCTATAAGGTAGGTACTATCCTTGTTTGACAAGGCAGAGAATTAGGTTCAGACACGTAAAATGAGTTGCCTAAGGACACAGAGCTAGTAAGAGCCAAGCTGGAACTGGGGAAACCTGGCTTCCAGGTCCACACTGTGAATCTACCACATTATGCTCCTCTACAAGCCGCCTTTTGAGGTTTCCTGGGAATCCTCTTATTACCACTACAACCCACAGTTCAGGCCCTGATAAGCTCAGCTCTGAACCAGTCCTAGTCTGTCTGCTTAACTCACCTCTCCTACCATCTATCCTAAATGCCGTTGCTACCCTAACAATCCTAAAGCATTGCTGTTCTAAGTCCCAGCCACCCCAATGACCTGAACTGCCTTCCCCTAAGCAATGATCACTCATAAGTAGTACTTGGCCAGAGTCTAAACTGTCTTCTACTAACAAGCTGAACTGTTACTGAAAGCTTCTTGTTTTTTGAAGGAGACATAGTGGGTGGGAAGAAAGCAGATGGGATCCTCCAGAACTGGATCCCTCATCCCCACACGACCACAATCTCAGGTTCTTCAATTGCAAAACAAATGCTTAATTAAGGCCAACCCCATAGGGCTCTCAGAATTAAATGTGTGGGTATGGGGAAGGACAGGGTTGGGGCCACACATCAAGTGCTCATCAAAAATTGGTTGATTTCTGCCTGACTCAATCTCCTCAAACAACTCCGAGGCTCTTGGAAGGCAGGGGCCTGGGCTCACACATTTTTGATATTTCTCTAAAATCCTGCCCTGGCTGGGTAGCACAGCTAGTTAAGAGGATTGTCCCCATATGCCAAGGTTGCAAGTTCGATCTCCAGTCAGGGCACATAAAAGAATCAACCAATGGATGCGTAAATAAGTGGAACAATACATGTTTCTCTCTCTCAAATCACCAAATTTTTTTAAAACGTCCTGGACATCAGAGACACTCCATGATTACACACTTTGGTATCTGAATTTGCTCAAGAACCTACAATGACTCTTAGATTCAGACCCTGGACTGGAGCTGCCCACTTACTAACCCTGTGACCTCTGGAAAGTAACTTAACCTCTCTGAGCCTCAGCTCCCGCATTTGAAAAATGTTAACAGTAGTAGCGAGGCAGGAGGGTAAGAAGCTACGAGATTTCCTCAGCAAGAAGAATGGGGAAGCTGAGACAGACAACCGAACAAACTAGCTGAGCAATTTACAGCCAGACACAGAAGGTCACCTCCCTGGATTAAACATCCAGGCCTCAGGTGTAGTTCAGTTCCAGGCCCAGAAAAGCAGCAAAATGAAGTGGATGATACCAAGACCAGCTGCAGTGACTAATGACCCCTCCCCCACGGCCTCCTCCGGCCCTGACCAATCAGTGGAGACCATGAACCAGAGAGCGCACACCTGGAAAACTGATGAATATTCTGCTAAAGCCCTAACCCTGACACCCACCATAAAATTCCCACCTGTAAGGGAACTAAAGCCCCCAAGACAAAGGACCCAGCGCACCCCTCACTTTTCCCTTCCCCTTTTTCTTCCCCCACAGGCACGCATCTCCGAAACTCTAAGGGACCCCCCAAGACTTGCAACCACGGAAGCAAGGGGCAGCGGCAGGCCGTCTGAGCTCAGCCCTTGAGCCTGTTTGCAAAGCCCCCTCTCTTTCCACTTCCCAGTGACCTAAAGCAGCCCCGCCTAGGCTCTCTCCTGCAGCTTCTTCTATCACAGGCCCTTCCTTGTTTCACTGTCCCCAGCTTTGGGCTCCTATTGTGAAATCTTTCCTGCATGAAGTCCAGAACCCACACGCTACAGGCCCGGGGAGGCAGACCCAACTCTGGGTCAGGTCCCCTGTCTGCTGGTAACAGCAGAACCTACCTCACAGGGTTGTGAGGCTAATTCAGGTGAACTGACAAGTACAGAATCGGCCCTTCCAAATTGGTAGCGATAATTATACTTAGCCCCACACACTCAGTGTCCATAAAAAATAAGGCTTCACTCTGCAATTCCATTTGTTCATGTTTCAGATACACACGCCACCCCTCTTGGGACCAGTCTGGCACCCTCGCTCTGCTTTCCTGACTTCTGGGTTTAACACCCACCGTTCATCAATCGCCACAGGCCAGCTCTGTAATAAGAAAGTTCCATAAATTCTCTCGTCGAGACCACCAAAGGCGCCTAGGAGGCCGGTTCTACGACTGCGGCCGGCATAGAGAGCAGGGACCAGGCCCTGAGGCTTTCAGTGGCTTCCCCGAGGTCAGGGAACTCCGCGGGCGAGACCGCAGCCCGCGCGCTCAGCCGCCGGCCCCGCCGCCGCCTCCCCGAGGTGCACCCGGGGCCACTCTAACCCCGCCCGGTCCCTCCGCTTCCAGGCGCCTCCCCGCTCCTCCGCGCGCGCG
>PVJD01007835.1:0-79346 GCA_004026545.1 Mormoops blainvillei
GGAAGGAAGGAAGGAAGGAAGGAAGGAAGGAAGGAAGGAAGGAAAAAGGAAAGGAAGAAAAGTAAAGACAGAGGAATAGAAAAAAGAAAAAAGAGAGGGAGGGATAAAGGAAAGAAAAAAGGCAATGTTCAGAGAGGATAGCTGGAATGTTTCCTGAATACATCAGAAGTACCAGTACTTACATTTAAAAACCCCACATATAATAAAATAAATAAGAGAAAATCTCCACTTACATACATAATAGAGACACTAAAGAACATCAAACCCGGATGGGAATATCCTACAAGCATATAATGTGAAAACATGAGTTACCTCTAGAACAAAACTACTGACAGCTGGTATCTCCACAGCAATATTAGCATGCAGAAAAAGATGGAGTTTTATGTTCATTATGTTAAGAGAATTAACTCTCAAGTTAGAATTCTGAATTCAACAAATTAATTTTCATCAAGAAGTCTAAAACTGCATTTTCCCCTACCAACAGACATACAGATCATCCTTCAGGTAAAAGAAAATTTATAGCATAAACAGGTTTGGGGAACCAAGGAAATGAAAGTGTGTGGCTCAGTCTACCAGAATGGTACGAAGTAATTACCATTTGGAGTCTTAAACAATTTGAAGATTCAAAATGATGTTTTTAATTCCTTTGGTTTTCATCATAGATGTATTAGTTTCTTATTGCTGCTGTTAGAAAGTATCACAGACTTAATAGTTTAAAACAAACAAATTTATGATACTGCAATTTTGTTGATTTCAAGATAAAATCAGCGGGTGGGAAGGGCTGTGTTCCTACTGGAAGCTCTAGAGGAGCTCTAACAAATAATTCATGTCCTTGCTTTTTGAACCAGAAGCCACCTCCCAGAGGTCCAGAAGCCACCTACCCTCCTTGGCTTACAGCCACAATCCTCCACCTTCAAAACCAGCAAGAACGGGGGCGCCTATCTCATGACAGCTCTTTGGCCCTCCCTCTTTGTCTGCCTCTTCCACGTGTGACTCTTGTGATTACATTGGCCAGAATAATCTTCCCATTTCAGTTCAGTTGATTAACAACCTTAATTCTATCTGTAACCTGAATTCTTCTTTGCCATGCAACATATCATATTCATAGGTATTAGGGATTACCTGGGATTAGGATGTGAACATCTTTTGGGGCCACTATTCTGCTCCTATGGTAGGCGTCTAATTCTCTTTACCAGTTTTTAAGATATAGTAAAACATGTCAAACCATGTAGAAGTTTTGCATTAAATTGCTTATAAACTAATTTTTAAAATCATAAAACATTACTAAGTAATTAATAAATAGAAAGGCAGACAGACTGTTTGCTAGTTTCTTATAAAGCCAAAATATATTTGCTCTATGGCCCAGCAATCCCACTCCTAGGTACTTCCCCAGGAGAAATGAAGACATGTTCACAGAAAGATTTGTACATGAATGTTCATGGTAGCCTTATTTATAATAGCCAAAAGCTGGAAACAACTCAAATCTTTATAAACAGGAATACAGATAAACAAATCGTGGTATATTCAGAAAAAAAGGAACAAATTACTCCAGTACTCAATGACATGGATGAGTCACAAAATTATGTGGAGTGAAAGAAGCCACATAAATAGAAACAAAGGAGTCCAAACTGCATGATTCATTTGCATGCAGTCCTAGAGAATGCACCAGAATACATGACAGAAGTTAGAACGTGTTGGCCCAAGGGAATGTGGAAAAGTAACTGGAAAGGGCACGAGGGAACCTTTTGGAGCACCGAGGCGGTGGCTACCCATGCATAAACAATTGCCAAAAGTCAATGAGCTTTGAGTTGCAGATAATCTATCAAAGTCCTGTGGCAACTATTCAGATAGCATTTGAGTAATTCCAAACTCCACCTGTCTTGTACTGGTGGTTTTAGCTTCTTTGCTCTTAAATGTACTTGCAGATATTTTCACTATTGTTAAAATTACTTCTAGGGCATCAATAAAAAGTGCTGTGTATTTTTGAATCTAAACAAAGTAGCCAAACACATATAATTTCCAAGTTTAAATATTTTCCCATGAGCATAATGTTTTCAGGGCACAAATGTCCTTGCTTCTTTCTCATGGGTTGATGCTTTATGTACTTTTTCCCTAATTTATAATCTACCATGATTGCATTCAATGCCGCAGAAGAGGAGTGCATTATTGCCGGCTCATTACCTTTATAAAGGTGTGTATCTCTTTCTCATTAATTAGAATGAAATAAGATCAAAGAGTAACAGACCAATTCATGACAATTTCTGTTCTTGTAATTAACATCATCGAAAAAACGAATTCTAGAACAATAAAAATTTCCAATTAGAATTTCTTAAACCTTACTTACATTCAATTTTACCTTATAAAAATTTAAATTCAATTAATTTTTATTTACTGAAAGCATATCTGCATGAAGCTCACACTTATTAGATATGAAATACAAAATTCAATTATATAAGGTAGGTCAGGTTAAACTCATTTGTCAAACTTCAAATTATAAGTAAATTCCAGATAGTTCATCATCATATGCTTATACTTACTATGTCAAAATCCTTTGTATTGGTGACTTTTAATAAACTAAATGCTTTAAACTTCACATTTTCTTATTCTTTTCAATAGATGGAACACTATCTCACTTATTTTGCTCAAAGTTAAGGGTGGCATGCCAGTTTTAATAATCTGTCTGCTGATTGTAAAAATACTACCTTTTCAAACAAAAAAAAATTCCTAATGAATCTTAATATTTCCAACATTAGCTTATTTTTCTACTTCATTTCATTTTTTTGAACATTTTATATTTTTGGAGCTATATATTTAAATTTTACCTTTGAAGTTTAGAAAAACAACTATGGCTCTCAGTTTAACAATGAACTGCTCAAGAAACAGACACTCTTTTTTTCGGGTCAAATCATCCCCATTTGCATGCACACAATTAAACCTATTAAACAGTGAGCATATGCATGTGTTGACAAATGATGTTTTCTTGCTTCAGGTCCATGACAAAACTCAAAAAAAAAAATCGTCTTAAAATAACATATACTCGTCTGTAGCTGTACTTCCCTTCCACATACAACATACTTTGTACACAGTAAGAGTCCAAGATATTTGTTGAATTGAGCTGAATTCACATCACTGCCCACACAGATATATATTTTTGGTGATATTGAATTTTAAATAATTAAAAAGTCTTTTTCTGATAGAGAGATTATTTATTTGCCAAAGGAAGGATAATAAGTCCCTCAGAGAAATATAAACTTCCATGCCTGTTTCCTTCGAGGCCCAGTATGATATTTTCTGCAGTCTTTTCTAGAGCTGTGTGAATCTTGGTCAGTAGACTTAGACTCAACTGTTGTTAAGAAGGATTCATCCTTTGTCTGGGGAAAACAGCTTTTCTAGCAGATTCAAATGTTACCACAATTTTCTCTAGGATTCAAAAAAGTTTTAAAAAATTACTTCATGGATACTGTATATTGTAGTTTCTTAATTAAATTTCTTTTAAGTCAGACTAGACTCCTATCTGTCATTGTGAATGATTTTTACTTAATTGTTTTGTATTCTAAATAAATCCAATCTGACTTAATTCTTACTTGTCTCTCTTAGTATTCCTTTAGTTAGCTTGTCATGACTGGGACTCAAAATAGTTGTAATTATTGTTCATAGGCCACAGTACGTTAGCTTAGTGTTTGCATGCATTAAAAAAAAAGACTCCCTTTTACTTGAATTCAGACCTGTATCAGATCTGACTTAATTAAGAGAAAAGCATCAGGATTATCCTGAGATCCTCTGTAATCAAGCCTCCTTGATTCCTCATTAATCTACTATAGACTCTCTCCTTGTTAATGAGAAGGTGCTTGGAACACTTGGAGTCAAAGTAAGTGTTTAGGCCTAGAAGTTCCCTCACCATTAAAATATCACACCTGCATGCATCCTGGTGCTCAGCATCTCAAAGTAGCACGGACTGCTCTTCTCTGACCCCGTCCACATTGAACTGAGTCTATGAGCAGTCATTTCACAAATGACCAAACAAAGATAGATGAAAGTAAACACAGAAGTCAAGGAATAAAGTGAAAAATCTCATCGGCCCGAGAAAAGTGTGTGTGTGTATGTGTGTGTGTGCGTGCGTGCATGTGTGTTTCATGTCAGGCCAAGTGAAAACTGCTAATCAGAGATAAGAATAAGACTATTTAAACCACGATAACCTCCTATGTCCATTAATCATGTTTTTGTTCAGCAATCACTTATTCTTCCCTGAGAGTTATTAAAACATATTAACAGAATTATAAAGTGAGTCCATCACTGACTAGCGAATTTGGTGTCTATAAGTGTGGCATATTTGCCTCTTGGTTGACGGCAGTATTGGAGATTAGAGTGGAGGCCCAGGGTCGTGGTACCTGTCCTTGAGTCACTCACCTTCTGCTTGGGAGAGTAACTGATCAGTAAATAACCATAGATTGTTTAATGGGCTAAGGTCAATGATTGGAAGGGATCGCTTGCCTGTGGCTTTGCTAGTACTTGTATTTCTATGAGTATGCAAACATTAACATTTTCTTGTTGTCTGACCCTCCAAATAGAATATCCAAGTATAGACTTATACAGCATACCATCAATATTCCTTTTAGCTTGGCATATTTGGATTGCTGGCTTCTTGTCTTAGCTTTAAATGGTGAGTTTGTTCATCTGTCTTCCTAAGAAGTTAGTCTCCTTTGCTGATAGGTCTTCTTCCAGCAAATTTTGACTGCTTCTTGGATATTCACATTGTTTAATCTCAAAGTGACTTCTGCTGTCTTGTTTTAACCATGACGTGTTGCTCAAATTCTTTTTATTTTTTTCATGTAGACCAAATTCTTGGCTTTTGAATTTCCCTACATACCTCAAGGGTAATGAGAGCATCTCTTTGGGGCTCTGTATATTTGGGCTAGTCTCAGCTGAGGTCACACAGCCTGGATTATATCAGACAAAATGGGAAGATCCAGGGAGGTTAACTTTAGCTAAAAACCTAGAGGGGCCATTCTGAGGCCAAAAGCTTTGATGTCAAATATAAACTCAACTGTAAAGACTACAGGGTCAAAACAAACAAAAAGGCATCATGGGATCAAAAAAGAAATAAAAGTGGAACAAAGAAAAGAAAACTGGTTCTTCAGCTTCAATTTCTGCTATATAAGGTATTTTGGCTGATGAATCTAGATCAGTATCAATTCTAGGTATTCTTTCTTCTTTTATGCCCATATCCAGTCTTTTACTATTTCAGGTGATATCTCAGTTTGAGAGGGATCATTGAAGGAATTCCTCATCTTCCCACATGCAGGTAATATCAAAATTAAATGCCTTATTAGCATCATAATCTCACTGTAACACTGTAGAGAATGGTAGATGACATCCTGTCTTATAACTCCTAGTGATTTTATCACAGTCTTCTTATCATTTGTGACAAGTTATTATGGAGCCCTTCTGCCCTCCATAAGCCCAACGGTGGAAGCAACAGTATAAAATTTTACCACATTCAATTAGTCCAGGATTTAGTATCTCCTTCCACTTTTACAAGCCTCTTATTGGTTTTTTTTTTTTGCACAGATGCTGCAACAAGTCATTGAGGACAATACAATGTGTTCAGTTTTAACACTGACTTCTTGCCTACAGTATGTTCTCTAATTACCCAGTTTCTCTTCTAGATAAACAACTTGTCTCTAATAATTTGAAAGCAATTTTTGTTGAAGACTGTCTTTAGGAAGTATACATAAGTTCAGTAATGGGAAAATAAATGTACAGGAGGTGTGCAAATGTAGATCTTCCCATCTGTGGTTCTGTTTTAGATACTACTTCTGTGATGGGAAAAGATAATTGAGGGAATTATATTTACTTTGGGTATCCATCAGCAAAAAGTTGAGTTTTGCTAACCTTAGATCAACTGTCAAAAGATATTTAAAACTCAGAAATTGTTTATTGAGTGCTGTTTGCTCCACACTGTCTTAGGTATGTAATTGAAATGTATAAACAGGTACAAGACATGATTTTATCCTTTAAGCAACTTGTAAACATGTTATACTAAAAAAATTAAGGAACAAATAGAGAATGATAAGTGCCTGTATAAACAGAGACCAGGCTGTGTAGTGTGAACAAGTCCTACCTGTTTTACTGGAGAAATCATGGTGGGTGACCTAGTGGAGGTCTGAGTCATAACTGAATTTAAAGGGTAGGTCTAATAAGAAAAAGAGTAGCAATGAAAACTGGCACTCTAGACATAGTATCAAAATGGCTGACAAGGTGTTCTCTTTGTTTTAAAACTATAAACTAATATTCATTCAAATTTTGTAAATAATTTGAAAGCAATTATGTCATTCTGTCTTTTGAGGATGAATGATATGCTTACTCTCCTTCTTTTCCTTCCCCAAATATAACTACACATGAAGAGAAGTCCCTGCATGAGTGGACCTAAAAGAGACCAGGGGGCTGCTGCAGTAACCGAAGTAGCCAAAGTGGAAATGACAGAAGAGGGTCCAGAGTAGTCTATAGAAACAGACCTACCCCCGTTCGCTGTTTGAGGTGCAATCACAGAAACTCTCTGGGGCAGTTACAAGCAGCTAAGAAGGGTGCGAGATCTCTCTCTCTCTCTCTCTCTCTCTCTCTCTCGCATCTATACAATTTGTTTTAAAAACAGCAGATAAAGTCTTTAAACAATTATGGAAAAATTGGGGATGGTTCTAAAATATGCAAATTAACTCTATGGGGAAGATATCATTTTGACACAGGTTGGTAGAGGAGAGAGGAAGAGACATCAGCCTAAGATGAAGATCTATGGTAACAGGAAAAGAGATGGTCAAAACAAAACCAGGCCAGGGACTAGTCTTGGTTAAAAAAATTAATCATCATTTGGAGAGGAATAATTGGAGTTCACCCCTGAAATCTAAATGTATTTGTAATTTTGTAGTTTTATAATTTAAATGTTAATAACAGAATTCAATTGTATAATTAAAATATGGTTCATTCAGGGTGTTGGCCATTTTTAGGTGCAAAATTTTTTTAGGTGTAAAAAAAAATTCCACCTAAATTTTTTCCACCCCCTAACCTCCCCACACCCCTGTAGCTGCCATCCTGCTATCTATGAATCTGTCTCTGTTTTGCTTGTTAGTTCAGTTTTTTTATTTGATTCCACATATGAGTGAAATCATATAATATTTATCTTTCTCTGAATGGCTTATTTCACTTAGCATAATGTTCTTCAGGTCCATCCATGCTGTCACAAAGAGTAAAATTTTCTTGTTTTTTAAGGCCAAGTAATATTCCATTGTGTAAATGTCCCATAGTTGTTTTATCCACTCATCTACTGATGGACACTTGGGCTGTTTCCATATCTTGGCGATTGTAAATAATGCTGCAATGAACATAGGGATGCTTATGTTTTTTCAAATTAGTGTTTTGGGTTTCTTTGGATATACCACATTTTGTTGCATATACTGTGCACTTTTTGGAACAAATTTTTGAGGGAAAAATTGATGCACATTATCCCTGGGTGTAATGGTTACATAACATGGGTATAATGATGGGTATAATGATCCCATGTATAAAGCACACAAAACATGGGCATGCATTATACATGGCAAAATATGGGGTATTCACAGAAGTGAAGTCGCTGGGTCAAAAGGCAGCTCCATTTTTTATTTTTTGAGGTATCCCCACACTGCTTTCTACAGTGGCTGCACCAGTCTGCATTCCCACCAATAGTGCAAAAAGGTTCCCTTTTCTCCACACCCTTGCCTGCACTTGTTTGTTGATTTATTGACATTCTGACAGGTGTGAGATGATATCTTTTTGTGGTTTTAATCTGCATTTCTCTGATGATTAATGACATTGAGCATCTTTCCATATGTCTATTGGCCATCTGTATGTCCTCTTTGGGGAAGTGTCTATACAAGTCCTTTGCCCATTTTTTAATTGGGTTGTTTGTTTTTTTGGTGTTGAGTTTTGTATGTTCTTTATAAATACTGGATATTAACCCCTTATCAGATGTATCAACAAATATGTTCTCCCATTCTGTGCGTTTTTATTTTGTTGATGTTTTCCTTTGCTGTGCAAAACCTTTTTAGTTTGATGTAGTCCCATTTATTTATTTTTTCCTCTTGTTTCCCTTGCCTGGGGAGATATATCAGATAAAATATTGCTACAAGCAATGTCCAAGATTTTGCTGCCTATGTTTCCTTCTAGGATTTTTATGGTTTGTGGTCTAACATTGAAGCATTTAATATATTTTAAATATATTCTTTGTGCAGTGTAAGAAGGTGGTCTAGTTTCATTTTCCTGCATATATCTGTCCACTTATCCCAACATCACTTATTGAAGAAACTGTCTTTAGCCCATTATATGTGCTTGTTTCTTCTTTCAAATATTACTTGACTATAAAGTTGTGAGTTTATTTCTGGGCTTCCTATTGTATTTCATTGATCTATGTGTCTGTTTTTATGCCAGTACCATGCTGTTTTAATTACTATGTCCTTATAGAATAGTTTGATATAAGGTATCGTCATTTCCTCCAACTTTGTTCTTCTTTCTCAGGATCACTGTTATTATGTGAGGC
The DNA here is from genome assembly GCA_004026545.1 of Mormoops blainvillei. Classification (NCBI taxonomy): domain Eukaryota; kingdom Metazoa; phylum Chordata; class Mammalia; order Chiroptera; family Mormoopidae; genus Mormoops; species Mormoops blainvillei. Next base: position 8,567 of record PVJD01007835.1, read on the forward strand.
CTTTTATAGTTCCATATAATTTTTTAAAATATTTGTTCTAGTTCTATGAAATATGACACTGGAGCAGTAATCAAAAAACTCCCAACAAACAAAATCCCTGGACTGGGTGACTTCACAGATAAATTTTACCAAACATTATAGGAAGAACTGACACATCTCTTTCTCACACTATTTTGAAAAATTCAAGATGAGGGAAAGCTGTGAAGCTCATTTTATAAGGCCATCATTATCTTAATTCTAAAGCCAGATAAAGACACTGCAAAAAAAATTATAGGCCAATATTCTTTATGAATATAGATACTAAAATCCTCAACAACTTATTAGCAAACCAAATATAGCAATACATTAAAAAGATCAGACACCATGATTGAGTGGGATTTATTATAGGAATACAACTTTGGAACAACATTTGCAAGCCAATAAATATGATTCACCCCATAAACAAAATGAAGGATAGAAACCACATGGTCATATCAATAGATGCAGAAAAATCATTTGATAAAATCCAGCACCCATTTATTATAAAAGCTCTCAGCAAAGTGGGACTAAAGGAAACACCTAAATATAATGAAGGTCATATATGACAAACCCTTGCCAGTACAATGCTCAAGGGGCAAAAAGTTCAAGTATTCCTTTTAAGATTGGGAACAAGAGAGGGATGTTTGCTTTCACCTCTCTTATTCAATATAGTACTGGTAGTACTAGCTATAGCAATCAGACAAGAAGAAGAAATAAAAGGCATCCAAATTGGAAAGGAAGAAGTAAAGCTATCTTTATTTGCAGATGGCAAGACACTGTACATAGAGTACCCCAAAGACCCCACCAATAAACTACTGGAACTGATAAGGGAATTCAGAAAGTAGTAGCATACAAGTTTAATATACAGAACCCAACTGCATTTTTATATGTCAATAATGAACAGGAAGAAACATTAAGTAAACAATCCCATTTACAATTGCTTCAAAATGAAGAAAAATACCTAGGAATAAATGTAACCAAAAAAAAAATTTTAATTAGTGTTAAAAAGAAGTATTTGAAATAGGTGAACCCAGTTAACAATCTCTGGAAGTATTTCAGGACTAATACTGGGAAAGAAAGGTTAAGAATCTTCCAGCGAATTATACCAATTATAGGTATGCCACATATTAAATAAAAGAATTTTCTAAAAAATATGCAGAAAACTATTTTTCACTTTTTAAAACTACCTTGAGCAAAATCTGTAAATCTTAAGTGTTACTGCTTTTTTGGAAGGATTCTAGTAATTTTTATAAAAGTTATGAAGGCAGAAGCACGAAATACCTCAAAAGAGCCCCCTTTTTAAAATATCTTCCTCCCAATTTTTAATTCCTGATGGATTTATGTGTTTCATCTAGTCACCAATACTTCTGGGTGCCAAAAGCATTACTGCAGGTGACTAGAGTTAAAAATACAAGGTTTATTTTTACTTTGTGATTTTTAACTTATGTGCCTTTCGAACTAATATATTTAATTATTCTTTCTGTTTTTTTCCTCTGTTATAAATTACCAAGTATAATGTCATGGTATATCAGAGGAACATCATGGAATATTTTTCATACTTTAAACTCATCAGATAGTTTACAAGGCACATAATTCCTGGGTAGATTTTTTGAAAATTAATCAATTTGATTTAATATATAAATTCAACAACTGAACTAGATCAATGAATCTGCATTCAGGATAGGTTAATTTGTCTGAAAATTTCTTTCAAAAATCATGTTCCTTGTTATTTGGATATTTTTTATTCACAGGACCTGTAATCCTAAGTAGGGAAATTGACTCATGAAATTTAATGGCAGATCATCATACATTTATAAAAAATACCCATGTTTTCCTGAGAAAAAGGCCATAGGAGTCCAATCCCAATTTTTACTTTTAGAGGAAAATAGCTAAATAAAAAATAATAATGCCTTTATTTTAAGCAGACTAACTGAGTATATGGGGATTCTTTAGCATTGTAGTACTCTCATTCATTTACCTCTCATATGTTAAATTATTATTGAATGCCTACTGTGAACAAAATATCATAAATATGTACATGTTTTTATAACCCTTTACCCTGCAGAGTATTACAAGTAAATACTTCCTTAGTTTTAGAAGTCTGAATTCTGGTAGGCTGAAAATGAAGAAAGGTTTTGCTTCACTTCATTATACCTTACATAAAAATGTGTTTAGAAATACCTTAATAGATAGATGAGAGTTGGAGTGATGGCATTCAACACAGTTTCTTGTGTGTTTTAAATTGCAACATAAGGGAAATAAATATTGCACACAATTCTTTTGGGACAAAGATAAGGGGACTTGATTCTATAAAACAGCACTTTTCTTGAAGCTAAATTTAAAAGGCCTAAGGTAGACAAAAATGGAGAGATGTGTAGGGAATACAAATGAGGCAAAACCTGGTTTTAAAAACTGATATTTAAAAGAGAGGGTGTAGTGCCACGGCCACAAATTCAAGCTAAGAAGCATGTATGCACATTTCTGACTTATTTTTCAAGAAAAAGGGTTATATACCAGAGAGCTGACAATAAAAGTGTTTGGAAATTCAATGCTTTTATCTTAAAAATAACATCTAAAAGAAATGAAAAGGCTGCAATTTTTATCTGCACAAAAGAAAATTCAAAGTAATATTACTTTTTATTTTCTTGGTGATGTTACCATAGGTTTTAATTAAATACTCCCCCCTAACTCACCCTTTAAATTTGTGACTAAAGAGGATTGAGGAAAGAATGAAAGTCTTAGAGTTCACTGGACAGATCATTATTTTAAAGCTCCTCTGACTTATTTATAGAGTATTAAAAATGAAAATCTGGAAATGAGGGTGGGCCTAAGTCACATAAAACCCCTAATGTTCACTGCAAGAAAAGGAGGGAACCTCAAATCAGCTATGATTGGCATCAGTATCACTATACCCCAGAGAATAAGGTGACATTAAATATCATCTTTTCTGTTTGATACGGTCCAAGAACTTTAAGCTAGTTCTATAATGAGACCTTATAAACAAACGTCCTTGGCTAAAACACGAGTACCTCAGTAAAGCAGGACAGGCACCCTCAGGGATAGGCAGAACCCACCAGTCACCTACAGTGCAGCAGCCTTTTGTCCACATTTGAGGTCTTTGAAAATACTCAGCCTTTTCTTTTTTAAGATTTTATTTATTTATTTTAGAGAGGGAGGAATGGTGGAAGAAAGAGTGAGAGAAACATCAATGTGTGGCTGCCTCTCGAGCACCCTCCACAGGGGACCTGGCCCACAACCCAGGCATGTGTCCTGGCTGGGAATCAAACCAGCGACCCTTTGCTTTGCAGTCCAGTGCTCAATCCACAGAGCCACACCAGCCAGGGCTGAAAATATTCAGTCTTGAATATATTAATTTGCTAGCAAGTATGTCTGCTCTCCACCCATATATTGGTTTATAAATTGGAGAGTTTAAAGATTTGGGTGAAGAGATGTCTCTCCCACCATTTTATTTTCCTTCAATCCTGGTCATAGTTCTGCCATGGAAGTGTTTTTTATCCAGATTCCTCAATGATTAAGATTTTGGGGGATGGATATAGCAAGATAGTCAAGTTAGGTTGAAGTTTAGTTAAAAATCGTGTGTGTTTGGGGTGGGTGGTGGTGGATATGCTCTTTTTATTTATTAATAAATCAGATTAATATATACCATGTTGATTAAAATCAGTGTTATAATGCATAATATTTGTGGCCCCCACCTGTCTTTAGGCATTTTTTGTCATTCTAGCATGATTCCTATAACACTTGTGACAATAATGATATCTTTTTGCTTTACGAGGAAAGACTTCTCTCCATGACAAATATGGATTTGGAAGAGCAAATGTCAGCCTTCTTTACAGTGACTATCTAGGTTCTCAAACTACAGCAAAAAATAAAGACCATATTGTTTTCAATATTGAGAAGTAAAAGTAGTCACTGCACAGTGTGAAAATGCAGTAATAAATGAATATATTCAATATTTTTTTACAAATGAAACAAAATTTAGACTCTCACGTGAGCTCTCACGTAAAGTGATTACACGAGCACTCAGTTACATCACCAGCACAGCACTTTCTGATGGTTTTTGGGAATTCTCTACAATCTTAAATTCTTTCAACTTAAGTTGAACTTCAGAATTCCACTTATATCCAGTAAAAATGATATAGTTAAGTTTTCAACAGGGAATAAATTATTCATTAAAGCAGATAGCGTTTTAGGGCTCAACCAAGGAGCAATAACATTAGCATAAAGAATTCCCTGCACAACATTAATTGTTAAAATTAAAAATATACAAGGCAAAATATATTGATTAAGTCAGAGACCTTTTTTGGTTAAATTAAATAAATTGAAGTCCTTTATGGTAGTCTTTATATCAGATTTTTAATCACACTACTGTGGAGTTTTCAAACCATTTGGTTTTACTTATTAATGATATTAGTGTAAGAAATACACTTCTTTGCAGGCATAATGATAGTTTAAGGAGGTGGTTTAAGTTTTATTGAGAACCTATGCAAATTCCACAAATGAATTATTCAGAGAAAACAATAACCTGTGTATTTGTGCATCATTTCACTTACTTTGTCCCTGAAAAATATTGATCTGTAAGTATTGTCTTACAAATGCTCTGAATAAATTTTATAAGAGAAACAACATCAAATTGTATTTTATTTAATGAGTTTTCCTGATTGAAGCATACAAAATGTATGATTGATTCAAATATCATGATGTAATACCTAATATGTGCCAGATGAAACATTAGGCAGTGTGAAGGAGAGAGAGACAGAGATATAACATGATTTATGCCCTTAAGAAAATCACTATTTATTGAGGAAAAGGATTATTAAAGGGAGAGAAAATTTTCAGTGCAAGAATCAGTTTCCAAGCTTACTGCCTTAGCTAATGGCTAGCTTCAGTGAATAAGAGAGAGGGAGAAAGAGAGTGAGAGCAGAGAGAGCACCCAAGATGAATCTCACAGTCTTTATAATTTAATACTGAAAGCAACATTCTATGGCTACGACAGCATTGTACTTGTGAGGGGTGAGCCAATTAGTCCACCCTTACTCATTGGGAGGAGATCACACAAATGTGTGAATACTTGGACATAGAGACTTTTGAAGGTTATTTTAGAGGATGACAATCCCAGGTCTGTGTATTGCATTAGCCCTTGCAATTGGAAATACAACTATGTCAGACTTCTCCAAATACCAGTAGAAAGTAAACAGGAGGTAAATGCAGGTTATACATCAAGCATAGAAACAAACAGAAAAACAAACAAAGAAAAAAATCACTGTAGCTTGTGAAGATTTTGGACAAGCCCCATGCTGACTAGCTATTTCAATTCAACCCAAAAGAAGGTGTCTTTAACACTGAAGGAATGCATTTCACTTTGTAGACGAATATGATTCCAGATTTATTGTAGTTTAGCAAAGCAAAGAGAAAAAAGAAACATTACTGGTCACAGTTCTAAACCATTGAGTTGTCAGTTCGTGTTCTTCTGAAGATTCTCTTTCCACTTTGAGATTCTGGAGTTGTTTTTACTATTGAAAATTGTTTTTTCTTATGAGAAGTTTGATGAAATAGAGCAGCAAATTCAGATTTAGAACACCTGACTTCTAAATCTGGCTCTGCCTCTTACCAGCTGTGTGATCTTGGACGACTCTTGCTTTCTTTACATCCACTTTCTCAAGTGTAAACATGGGTGAAATAATACAAAATGACTAAATGCGATGGCAGTAGTACATGCCAAAAGCTATGTGATCTGTGAGGGAAGAGGTGAGGATATTGATCACTAGTGAGGATTGTAGTTGCATCTAGGGCTTGAAAATAGTTGAGAAAGTTGAGCCCAGATGCTTTGGAAATGAAATACAGAACCAGCTAGGTATGGGAGAGCATGGATAATGCCCCCGCTGAGGCTGGGTAATATGGGTTTATTGTGCAGCCAAAGAGAACAAGTCTCTCATGGCTTTGGGCAACGTGTTCAGTGGACTGAAAGCAAGGATCCTGATTATAAATGGTGAGGTTTGCCTAGAACTGGGATACGCAAGAAAGGTGCAGCTGGAGATCAAGGAGGCATGATAACCTGGTGCAGGGATTTTCAACCTGTGGGCCACAAGAATTTTTAAAGCATTCAGTACATGACTATTTAGTCAGGGGCGCTGAGCTCTTTTCCGTTAGGTTGTCAAATAAAAAAAAAAAATGACAACAGCCAACATAACAATAGCCATCTGGTGTGAATGCATCAAATTATACCTGTTTTTTTTTTTTGTCAAATCGGAAAAATACATTTTTTGGTGTGCCTCAGAATTTTAGTAGTTAGTTTATGTGTTCCATGAGATAAAAAAGGTTAAAAATCACTGAGCTAGGATGTTAAAGACTGAGGAAAGGCAGACTTTGGGAAAACCTTTCCAATTGTTACCTTTTGAATAGAGAGCTTACGTTACTGGGAGATGCTGCTCATGGAGGCCTCTTGTGCCAAAAACGCCATCTGTGTGCCAAGATGTTCGCTCTCTGCTCCCATTTATGGCTCTAACATATCACTGGTCACTTAGATTATACTAATTAGACTCTCTAACTGGCTGCAACAGCACTTGACCAGCTACAGGCAAAATCTGAAATCTTACCTTTAATGTATGATGCATCCTTCTCGATGCCCTTTGCTTTTTCATTGTAGGTCCCTGAGCCTTTGTCACACGTGCAAATCTCCGGCTAACACTTGTTTCTTGCCCAGGAAAAACATACCTGATTAAAAAAACACACAAAAAATGAACAAAGTAGGACCTTCAAGTTGGAAGTTCAATACCTTTCATATGTATTGCATTTGCTTACAAATACAAAACTTTATTACAAGGATTTTCAAAAAAGTCCTCCCCTGTGAATCTCTAATGGTGGGAATCCCACATGAGGTTGCTAGCCTGTTTGGGGTAGGAAAGACTTCAATTCCTATTGTAAATCTGGTCATAATCAAGGTCAGCTCAACAAAAGTTCTAAAACTTAAGCCCTTACTTATTTTCAATATCTCCTTTTTCTTCTTCAGTGAGTCCAAGGCTAGACTAGGGCTATTTTAACCATTAGTCCCAAGAGGCATAGTGTGTAGGGACTGTTTTTATAGGCTTATGAGAATGTTTGAGGTTCCAGGAAAATAATTCATTTAGTACAAAAGAAGAAACAAAACCTCCAAAATTAAAATTAATTTAAGTCCATGTCTGCCAAATGTATCATCATTGCAACTTCATTAATTATTAATTTCAGTAGTCACAAAACCATACCTTCGAAGTTTAGGCTTTTTTTATACAATAATTGTTAAAAACTACACATGATTATGCTTAAAATATTAAATTATAAATCATTATTTAATAAACATATTAAAACATAGCTCATAAATAAATAAGCTTAACTATATTAATTTTCCTTCATACACGTCCATTTTACAATCACTTATCTATTTCATAAGCAAGCACCTTTAAAGTAGGTCAACAGTGTTCAATCTAGAATGCTAGTATCCTTAGAAAATAAGACGGTTGTATAAGGACATAGATATAAATGGTTTTAAGTGAAATCGTTTTCAGATGTTCAGCTTTCATGTGCACTCATTACTGGTATCGATCTGCCTAGGAACACGGCTGCTCCCTCTGGTTCCATTTTCCCACCACCTCATGTCCAATCAATCATCTGTATTCCCACGGCAATTAAAAACATGGGCCTCTAGGAGACACACACACACACACACACACGGTAGTCTGCATATTACCACTGATGCTGAAAACTGAATAAATATGTTGTTAAAATAACACATACTTAGGAAACACCAGTCAGTGGCTTTTCTTTGTTTGCTTTCAACACAGTTGAAGTAGGAACAATTTGTATTTCATAAAATAATTTCTGATGTTAGATCACTGGCTGACTCGGGGGGTGGAGGACATATAACTGAGGAGAAGTCAAAAATGACATCACTACATGAAAACTCTATTTCTACCTAATTATTTAGACAAATAAATTTTCTCAGGCTTATATGGATAACTACCAGAAAAAGGAATAGTATTAATATAGAAACCTGTCTCCTCCTAGCAATAAATTAAAAAAGAAAAGTTTCACCCATATCAGTAACAGGTTGACTTCCGACAAAATTTTGTGTTTAAAATTATTTATCAAAAATTTTAATATACTATTTTTTATCAATTCTGTGCCACTACAAGATTTTTTAAAAATTTAATTTCACTCTAGAGAAAAAAATATTTAATTTCTCTCTTTCTCTGTATATATGTGAAAATATGTGTATATAAATATGTATATGCGTGTATACACATATATGCATACATACAGTCACCTACCATATATCTATATTGGGGTTTTGTTATAGGGAACATGATAGTGTAATCAATAAAAGCGTTTTTATAAAAAATAAATTAGCACAAAATTATGTGAAGGAAATAAATGGAAATAAAAGCTTATGAAGACAGAATACCAATTTTAAAATTTCTGAATGTAAAAACAGATCTTCCTCAAGTATTTCTTCGGTGGGTGGTAGTGATTATCAAAGTACTATGTCATTTAGAGTCCTTTGGGAACATTTAGGAGAATGATGTGAAGGTTTTATTTTTAAATGTCAGTATTAACAACATGACAGAAATTATCCTTTGCAACCACTTACAATTATGATGCAAAATTATAGATTAATATAACCTTAAAAGTGTAGAAGCCAGCAAGATACATCATTTTTCAAAGCTCTTTTACATAAAATTCCAGAAAAAAGGTTTATAGTTCACCGTTCTGGATGCTGTGCCCCTAACAAGTTTCTGTGCTTTCCCACCCTGCCGGAGCTCTTGGAAATCACTTCTGTGAAGCACTCACACACTCAGATGTCGCCCAGATAAAGGAAGGAAGAAGGGTAAAACACAAATAGATTTGGAGGCTTATTATCAGATATGGAATACAGCTGGTGAGAGAGGCAGTCAAAATTAATAACTATAAACAAGATTTCTTTATAGAATTTGTGAATATAATTTATTTTCTTCTTGGCATTTTTGTGGATGATATTCTATATTTCATCTGTTAACCTTAAAGGATAAATTTGAAACTGCTACTCTGTTAGTTTAAAATGTATTATTAATGAATGGAGACAGTATCCTTCTATTATACTTAGGATAATATTTCATTTATTGAATCAGTTACTAACAATGATGAGGCTAAGATGTCCAGTGCCAGATGAGGCACTGGGAGAGGGGGGTGGCAATGTCTTAAAAGGAAGGGATTATGAAGAATAATAAAACGTGCCCTCTGGCCTGGAAAATTTATGTTCCAGTTTTGTTCTTTAGTTTCCTACCAATAAAATAGAAATGCAAAATCTCCTATTATAACCCCTGAGTTCCCCTTAGTTCATCAGAAAAATAAAACAGAAGCCAGGAAACACAGACAACATTTCTGTTTCTCTGCACTTTTGTAATTTTGTCATTCACTTGAATGCTGCTTCTCCCTTTATTTACCCAATAACTATTAATTAAGCTATCCCTAATATCCTAAGAAAAAATGAGTCAGTGTTTTTCTATCTATTTTGGTTTACAGTGGATTACCTGGTAACAGACTCTAAAACAAAGAGTTGTTCGCTCTGGGGAACCACAGCTGTTAACAACAAGCAGTAGACGCTGATTCACAGTGTAGGTGAAAATAAGGCCTAATACTATCAGACCAGTTCTAAAGCTGGTATATCCCTTTGATTTGTCCCAGGATGAGGCGAGGGGACCAGCTATTTGTATCTCTGCATCACACAGTCACTGGACCCAGGCTACATCTTTAAAGAACGTGTGATCAGGGGCTGTACAGTCACTTGGAGCTGAAGACAATACCTGGTGACTGTGACGCAGCCAAATGCCCCAACAGTTTGGAGTGGGTGTGCTCACTGGGAAGTCTCCACTCACTGCGTATCCATTACAGGCCTTATAGGCAAACTGTAAGTCATTACTGTAGGTGAGGCCTACTTTACATAAGGCATTTTTTCTAGGTTTTTAAAAACATCGTTAATGAAAACAGCCAAATATACTCGCACGATGGAGTTTATGTTGTGTTCTAGTAGGGAGAGACAACAGCAATGGTAAGCATAATAAGATAGAGAAAACTGTTAGAATGTTAGCAAGTGATGTATGCTATAGAGAGAAGAAAAGGTGGAGCAGACTAAGGGTTTTAAATAGTTTGGCTAATTTTTATTATTATTTAATGTAATGTTTAGATATCCCTTTAGGAATTCAGTTTCTTAAAGATAGTTTTCCTATCCCCCCCCGCCCCCGGTTCCTAGAATGTAGTCAGAATTCGACTTGTCATTGGAGTGAATGGGTGAGACAATCTGAGGATATTCCACTGGACATAGGGATGAAAGCAAAGGAAAGGGAAGAATGACCAACGGTAGTGAATTGCATCCTTTTGGTCACACGTTGATCTGTTTGTAATTGATTAGAGCATTCAGTTTGTATTAATAACTAGGTCAATGAAATTCTCTTTTTTCTTTTTTTCTCTCCTCTTTGATGATCTTCATTGTCACCCACACATCACGAGCAAAGCTGCCTTTGTGTTTAGCGTAAGCGGTTGCCCTGGGGGTAAGATTTAGAAGAGTACATAAAACATACCTCCCCACACAAATAGACTAAAAGAGTCCAAGTAGTAAAGTGTTAAAAATTCCATTATTAAAGTTAACAATATTGTAAATTAGTAAGCATTATCATCTCCCTACCCTAAAAGGCAAGGATCCCTGAGTGTGCTAACTCACTAGGTAGTGATTATATTTTCCTGACTGAAGAACTCTGCTATAGGCTGAGAGAGCTGAAACTCGAACGAAGCTCTTTTTACCGAACAGAGAGGGATTGGTGCCTACCACCAACCACAGGCATAAAACAGGTTGGTGGGGAAGGAAAAAGGTCTTTATTAAAAGGTTACCTAATTTGGGGAAGCAGGAGACACCCTGACCTAAGACCAATCTTGTTTGTAAAACGCAAAAAGAATCCAGCCACCGGCAGAGCCAGAGCCAGTGTCCAGATGCCCTGCTCCTCCGTTATCTGTCCTCTGGAGCCCAAGGTTGCTGCACAAATGGCTAGGTTCCTTTCCCGGGGTTCACGTCTGTGGGGTCGCCATTGCCTTGCTGCAGCTTCTTCCCGCTCTGGGACCCAGAGCCACTGCTGACTACTGCATGTCGAGCTCTGTCCATGACGGCCCCCAGTGTCCAAGGTGTTAGAATGTACTGGGACATGGACCTAAGACACTGCCTATGCTGGAACAAAGACGTACCTGACCACGAGATTCCCCGCATTGGAAGCAACATAGCCACTGGCATCCTGCTGGAAATGGGTTGGAGCCTCACTGCCCCCTCCCCCCTCTTTGGAGCTTTCTAGAGAATCAGGCCTCCCTGATCAGATAACCAGGACACTTGGAACAGATCAGCAGGGTGACTCACCCTCCCCTGGGGGTTTGCTACACATCTTAAAAGCCCTGCTACCTTTTCCCTTGGGGTTGCTGTCTGTCCTGGCCCAGCCCACCTGATCACAGTGTCCCTTCTGAAATAAAAGCCCTTACTTGTACTTTTCTGGATCCAGGTCATTTCTTAGCCACCTTGGTTACCTAACACAAGGCTGTTCACACCCCTGGGGCCCTAGGACAGTGTTCCAGCCTGGGAGACCCTGCGCTGATGTCAGAGGGAGAGAATGGGCGCAGTTTGGGACCCGTGTGGTGCACAGCCACAGTATCCTGTGGGCGGCTGCCAGGGCACATGTCCCAGAGGTGTGGCCCAGCACCGGTCTCCAAGAGCTGTCCCCAGCCTAGGAGAGCGGGAAAGCTGAAGAGCCGAGACTAACTTCCATTTAAATCTTGCAGCCCCAAATCCTATGTGCTCTGGAAGCAAATAGGAGGGCTTTTCCCCTCTGTCCAAACATTTCACTGGCCTGGCACATGCTCTGTGCAGGGTCCTCCTCCTGCCACCATGTTTACCTCCACAGTGCACATGTGCTATGACTGTTACAGCCCACGCATAGCCTGCGCAAGTGTCCCCCTGCTGTGTCACCAGCCGTGTGGTTTGCTTACCCTCATGCCGCAGTTGAGAAATCTAACAGGTGCGTGGGTGGGCCGCAACTTCAACCCCACCACCTCTGGTTCCTCTCAACTCCTCCCTTCCCTGGGGCCTGGGCAGGCTCTCTGACTACCTGGGGTGGTGGATGGGGAGGTGGGCGCTCCTGCCCATCTCCGCAGTGATCTTACCAGATTCCATATAATATTCTGGCTTGGAGTGGAGGCCTTCACTATCATAGAACAAGGGCAGGAAAAGAGGGTCTGTGTTTTGGAAAGTAGGTGAAACTAAAAAACACTTGTTAATCCTCCTAGGAAGTGACAGAGTAAGTCAGCTTGAGTTCTCCCTGGAAGTTCAACTAGTCATCAGGGTGTCACATGATTTCTCTGGGGTATCTTGTACTGTGTGTCCTCCAGTGTGATTTTATTAAAGAAATCAATCAACCTCGGAATTTAAGGACCAAGCAATAGGTATATTCTTGGAATAATAAAAAGATGCAATGAAGGATAGATAAGCTACGTTCAGAGTTTCTTCTCTCATTTTTCTGTGGCACAATGGCTAAGCCTACAGGAAGGGGTAGAAAACTTTGCTCAGGAGTCACTGATTAATAGGAATAAAAAAGAAAAAAAATGGTGTGTGCCGTTGTAAAGGTTTAATCTATTTCCTGTATTTTGTTTGCAGAAAAAAAAACCCCTTAAAACAATAACCAAAACTTATAATTCAATAATTGCTACATATGATAAAACAAAAACATGCTTTATCTTCATATTCTGAACAGTAAGGGAACTGAGATAAGAGGAAATAGTAAAACAGTAGAGGCAGGGTAAAGGGGCTAACGAGCGCTTTAAATAAAGGGGTTAAAGGGAGATAGAGGAAGGTAGGATAAGAAGAGAAGTAGGATACTGGCGACAGAAAGAGGAAAGTGGTGGACAAAGAGAAAAGAAATTGAGAAAGAAACCTTAGCTACTGGAAACAGGATGATTGGTGGCGGGGCAGGGAAGTAGAGGACAAAGAAACGACTACCATCAAACAATGAAAGTTAAAGGTGGATAAATGCTTCCACACTGTAACGGGTGCTATGGGCTTAAGAGCACTGAACAAGTCTTCACTGCTGTACCTATGCTTCCAGCACATCCATTTGGCTAGAATAGTTAATGCGACACTGGGAAAGAGGCCTGCTGTCATTCAAAAATAAGATTTTGGAATAAAATTTTTGTTTCATTATGGAATTCGGTAGATTTTTACGTGTGGAGAAAATGCACTCTATTTTAATGGGCCTCAAACTATTACCATTGGCTAATGTTTCCATGAGATTAAAACTGGAATTGTTTCATTCCAAAATGTTGGCAAGCAGCATTTTAAAATCACCATTTTTTTTATTTTACCTTTTATTTCTTTACAAGTTAAATTTGCTTTTAATCTAATTAGTGTGAGAAGATTTTAAAAATAAAATAAATTAGTTTAGGAATTTAGGTTATTTATCACAAGGTCATACCTCATAATTTGTCCTTGCAAAACATGACAAGTGCAAAAACATAAAACAACGTTGAACATTGTTTTTGTTTTGAAATTCCTTCCAGAAAACTATAAAACATAAAGTGGAAAAAAATCAATGTTATAAAGATGCCAGTTCTCTAAAACCAATATATGGATTGAATACCTCAATTTTGTGGAAATTAGCAAGTGATGCCAAAATTTATGTGAAACTGCAATGTGTTAAAATCATAAAAACAATCTTGAAGAATAGAACATGGTATAAGGACATTCTTTACTGATAACAAGACTCTCAAAGCTATAGTAATTAAATGGGTGAAGTATTTTTTTGGATAGATGTATGATTAGAATGGAATGGGGTGGGATGAGATGGAATGGAATAGAATGGAACAGAAAGGAACAGAACAGAACGGAATAGAATGGAGGGCACAAAAACATAACTATGCTATGACATTATAGAATTGTGAGAAAATGATATTCTTATTAAAAACATTGCTGGGAAAATAAATATTTGGGAAAAATAAAAACATTTATTTTAGCTTAATTTTAGAAGTAAAAACCAATAAATGTATAATAGTAATACAGGATAATTATTAACCTCATGATGTAGAATCACTTCTTAAATATTGACATAAAAAGAAATAATGAAGAAAATATTTAAAACTGGATATTAAATTCAAATGTTAATAAAAGTATAAGCAGAAATAAAATTTTCTATTAATCAAATAGCACAAAGGAAATATATAAAATGGGAAATGACACCTGCAAAACATATTGCTAACAAAACAATCCAATCCAAAATATATGAAGACATCCTATAAATCAAAGAAAAAACTGAGAAATAGGCAATAGGAAAACAGGCAAAATACTTGAAATCCATTTCATGAAAGGGAATATCTAAGTGGCTATAATTTGCTCAATATTGCGATTAACCAAATGAATAAAAATTAAAAAAACTGAGATATTATTAATGCTAAAATAAAAATATATATTGGCAGGACATGGACAACAGGAGACTTTCAGACACTGCACATAGGGACATAAATTAATATAATCGTTTTGGAAAACTAGTAAGTATTATCCATTAAATCTGGAGATCTTCCTATTCTGATTCAGAAATTCCACTCTTAAGCATATCCAAAGGAAATATATTTTCACATGCGCCAAAAAGATAGGAAGAAGAATGTACATGACCACAGAATTCATAATAGCTCCAAGATGGTAGTAACTCAGTCTCTGACAATATTAGGGAGGGTAAGTAATCATACAGTGAAATAATATCTAGCAATGAAAATAAGTGAAATATCAGTACAGATAACAACATGTATGGACCTTACAAACATAATGTTGTTGAAAAGAGCTTCACCACAAAAGAATACATATTATAAAATTTCATTTACATCAGAAGATACAGGAAAAATATAGTGTTTAGAAATGCATTTTAATTTTTTTTTAGCTATAAAGAAACACAAGGAAATGTTAACCAAAAACCATTAACTAAAAATATCTGGCTGGGTTTTTTCGACAAAGAGAAATTAGTGACTCGGGGGAGGTATGAAGATGAAATTGAGTCTTTATGTTACCACTACAGTATTTTTCACCATTTTAAACAGTTTCGATTGAAGATATTTTAGCCCAAAAAACAAGGCTGCCACATGCTGTGCTGTCAATGCCTAACTCCAAGTCATTCTTCCTACAAGCTACAGACAACATGCAGAGTACCTTCTGATACTGTGCGATGAAACAACCCTGACAGAAAGTTCAGGTTAACAAAATAGTTTCTTCTCTCTTGGATAATGATTTAACCTCAGTATTCTCTTTTATTATTGTTATGGCATGGCTTGAATGTTTGTGAAGGCTCAAATTAGTTGATTAGCAATAGTTCTCTTAGTAAGATTCCATTCCTCATGTATATCTGCTTTTATTTTCTATCTTGGTAAAAAATTACGATATTTTAATACAGTAGCCAAGTAAATATAAAAGGATTCACAGTTTATGTGAGTACTTTGGACAGTTATATGATGCTTCTGACCATGTTCCACGTGGACTTGGCTACACAGTATAGTGAGAAGTTGAGTGGAAGTTTCTTCCCTATAACCACTCAAACTAGCTTTAAAATTTGCATTTATTTACTTTTTTCCCCAAAATTTTATTAGGAAAATTTAACACACACAGGTAAGTTGAAAGAATTTTACACTGAGCATTCATGTACCCCTCCTGCTATAACCTACCATTAACATTTTACTTGCTTTATCACACAGATATTTATCTAGCTATCCCTTTATCTACCATCAATCCATGTAATCATGTGGTTACTATATTTTTAAGGGCTCAGTCATTTATAAGGTAAATGTAATCCCACAAGGTAACCCCAAAGTAAGCGGTGCCTAAGTCAAAAAATAACATTTTTCTAATAATATAGTCCACCAACCCTTGAGGAAGTAACCTATCCTAAATGAGGACTCTTTTTCATAAATGTAGAATTTAAAGAAATTAGTTTACTTGATCTTCCCTGTTCTTTTCTTTTTTGGTACATTTGTAAAGTGTAAATGAAGAGAGAGGATTTCACAGAAAGTTTGCGCATATGACTTCCTCATAGGTTTCTCAGTACTTTCTCTACCATATATTAGAATTTCTCAACACTTTAAAACCTAGAAGATTGAATACTTTTTTAAAAACAACAAATACACCAGGCTGAGTCAACAAACAAATTAGATCTCTTTCTCATGGGACATTTGCTAATGTAAGTTTTCTAAATTTGGGCAATTTATAGCTAGTATTTGCCATTATCACATAGAACAGTTTGCATTGAACCTAATACAACCTAATGTTTTTAATGTATTATTTTTTCCAAATTCCCCTCAGACATGATTGCAGCAAATAACACAGGGAAGAAAGCATTCTTTTTTTTTTTTAATTTGCTATGCAGTGATTTGACTTCTCACATTTCTGTTGGAATGAAAATTAGATTCAAGAACAGCTCTGTACCTGATAACTCTGACAAGGTGTGAAATGCTGAGCTTTATATGGTTATAATAAACATATGCAAAATTTTTTTCTTTTGTCTGAAGGCTTCAGGCTGCCTATTCTGAAGTAAAGAAATTATAGCCTTGTGGCATCAGCTGTCCTGTCTCTAACGTCCGTGGTCCCTAAATGCCAGCTGTACAGGGGAAATGCCAGCCTGCCGCGGGTTTCTTATCAATCGGGTAGTTGATTATCCAAAGACTGACAATATCCAGGGCTCTCCTGGCTGATTGTTTGAGCATCTTTTTGTTCACCAGCTGGTGTCCTTTGGAATCTTATTTGAAGGAATGTAGCAAATTATATAACATATGAATGAACAGAGGGGAAATTAATCTAAAGTAGAAGAATCAGGAATAAAACAATCAGTAGATATTTTTGTTTGCTTACATGGAATTATTAATGTTTTCCTTGTTATTTTAGAAGGTAGCACTGACCATTTATATCCAAAATACATTAAAATTCTGATCTTAAGTTAAATATGATTTTAACTTTTTGGTGAAGTCACAAGAGCAAAGTAAGGCCTATAGCTCTGGCATGTGGGGAAAAATAACTATGAATATGTGGCCAACTAAGGTCAATAAAGGCTGTTATGAACCCCCAAAGGAAAAATGAAGCCCTGGGGATGCTGGTCTACTCAGAGATACGAACAGGTAACCTCTAGTTGTTGGATTAACTCTTTCAGCAAAAAATCAAGAGGATAAGTTACATTGTATGATATAAGATTAATATGCAAAAATCAGGGCATTTCTATATGTTAACAGTGAACATGAAAGTATGAGAAAAGCAAATCCATTTAAAATAACATCAGAAAGAATATAACAAATTTAACAAAAGAAGCATAATGTAGGGCTTATATACTGAAAACTACTGAACATTATTGACATAAACTTAAAAAGATATAAATAAATGTAAAAACTTCTTGTGTTCCTGGGTTGGAAGACAATATTGTTAACATGGCAAAACTCCATTTTAGTTTTCTTCTTGCTGCTATAACAAATTACCACAACTTTAGTACTTTAAAACAATATAAAGTATTCTCTTGTAGTTCTGGAGGTTAGAGGCTTTCCAGAATGCTCCAAGAACAGAAGTCTTATGGGCTAATATCAATGTGTTGGCAGAGATGGCTCCTTCAGGAGGCTTCTGGGAGAACCCACTCCCTGCCTGTCCAAACTTATATTCCTCAACTTGTGGCCACATCACTTTGATCTCTGTTTCCATCATTACATTGCCTCTTCCTATAGTCAAATCTTCTTCTGCCCCCCCTCTTATAAGCACATTTATGATTACATGGGCTCAACAAGATAACCCAGGAAAATCTTATGACACCTAGTAACAACTGTAAAGTCCCTTTTGCCATGTAAGATATCATATTCACAGTTTCTCGGGATTCAGATATGGATGCATTTAGAGGTAAGGAATTATTTATTATCAAATTCTTAAATTACTCTGCAGAATCCACGCAAACTCTATCCAAATTCCAACTGCTTTTATTACAAAAAATAGTAAAGATGGTTCTTAAATTTATTTGGAAATGCAAGGAATAATCTCAAAGAAGAACAAAGTTGGAAGACTCCCATATCCCAATTTCAAAACTACAGAGCTTCAATATTCAGGACAGTATAGTAGAATAGAATTAAGGTTACAGAAATAAATCCATACATCTATGATTAACTGAAATTCAACAAAGTTGCTACACCATTCATTGTGAAGAGAAGAGTCTTTTCAACAAATGGGTGGGAATAACTAGATATCCACATGCAACAGAATAAAGTTAGACCACCAATCTCACATTATATAAAGAAAATTAGCTCGAAATTTATAAAAGGACTAAATATAAGAGCTGAAACTGCAAAACTCTTGGAGGAACACAGGGGCGTAAATTTGTGTGTCTTAGGACTTGTCAACATTTTCTTAGCTATGACACCAAAGTCACAAGCAATCAAATAAAAATAGGTAACTATGGCTTCATCGAAATTAAAAACTTGTGTGTGTCAAAGGACACTACCAGGAAAAAGAAAAAACAACCATAGAATTAGAGAAAATATTTTAGAACCATGTTTTTAAATCCCTTGACATGGGTCTGGTATTTATATAAAGTACTCTTACAACTCAATAATGAAACAACAAATAACCTAACAAAAAATAAGTAAAAGATTTGAATAGCCATTTCTCCTAATATAGAAATGGCTAATAAGCATATGAAAATATCCTCAATGCCGTAAGTCATTAGGGCCATGCAAATCAAAATCACAATGAGACGTCACACCAACTAAAGTGTCTATAGTAATAATTTAAAAGAGGAAAATTGGTATGCTCATGCATTGCTGGTGCGAGTGTAAAATGGCACAAATGCTTTGGAAAAGTTAGTTCTTGAAAAAGTTAAACATGGAGTTATGTGGCCCATCAATTCCACTACACATTCAAGAGAATTACAAATACTTACTGACCCAATTTCTACAGCAGTATTATTCATAAGAGCCAAAATATGGAACCAATCCAATTGTCCATCAACTGAAGTATAAACAAAATGTGATATATACATATGATGGAATATTACTCATCTATTAAGGAATGAAGTACTGATACATGCTACAGGGTGGTTGAACCTTGAAAACATCATGGTAAATGAAGAAGCCAAACACAAAAGGCCATATATTGTATGATTCCATTTATATGAAATATCCCAAATGGGTAAATCCATAGAGAAAGAAAGTAGGTTAATGATTGCCAGGAACCCAGGAGAAGGAAGATGGGGCATGACTGATACTTGGTTTAGGATTTACTTTTAGGTTGATTAAACTATTCTGGGGTTAGATAGTGGTTGTGAATGCACAACCTTGTGAATATACTAAAAGTTTACTCAGTCTATGGTGTTTTGTTACAACTATCTGAGCCAGTTAATATATTATGGAATGAAATAGGAAAGGAGAATGGGAAAAAGAAGGCGGGGGAACAGGAAATATATTCGTTTAATAAAACAGAGTCCAGATTAGAGAGAGATTAAAAAGGGAACTGGAAATATTATTTTATTGTTCGATTTTTTAAATTAAAAATACTTCCATGGATCACAAATAGACTGTAGATGAACCATAATAAACATAATTTTGCCTTATCAAGGTCTCTTTAATTCTTTTTTTAAAAACAAAGCTACAGGAGAATAGTATGCTTATTAGCTTTATTCACCTAGGAGTCATATTAAGAACATTTTCATTTATTTATATTGGGATATAACTATTTGCACACAATTTATAATGTCCTTTAGAAAAATAAAATGAAGCAGACAAAGAATGGAATCTGTTGAAGTCTTTCAATTTGAAATGGTTGTTTTATTTTCCTGTATTTGTTTTTAAGGAACTGAGCAATTCAGACAAGAGTTCAGGGCAAGTAAGAGGTAAAAGTCTGATAGTTAATGAGGCAGAAAATGAAGCACAGGGCAAAGCAAGAGCCTTGTCAGTGGTAAGGGATGCGACCTGCTCTCTGTGCAAAGACAGAGAATTCTCTCTGCACACTTGAGAATAAAGCCCCATCCAAATCATCACTGTACCAGCTATTGAGACCCAGTGACATTTTGCAATTCCTGGGACTCCTTCAGGTACATATAGTACTGTACAAGCTAGTTCCAAATTGAGATAAAATTCAGTCTTATATACAACCTGACTTCTTTCTCCAACTGTATACTACTTTACCCTCATGCCAATTACATTTTTTCCTGGTCTATAAGGGGGTGGTGTGTCTTTTCAGCTTCTGTTCAAAGAGATGGTGACATAAAGCATTGTTTACGAGTTTGTTCTGGATATATTTGTCTTCTAAACTTAGCACCAATAGCTCTGTGAACTTGAAGTAAGTGATTTGTCCTCATAAACCTTATTTACACATCTGTAAAGTGTATATAATAACATTTGCTTCACAAGCAAAGACTTCTAGAGATTTAAAAGAGGAGAAATTAAATTAAATAATGTCTGTAAAGCGCTTCACAGAGTACCTGAAAGAGAACACACTCAACTTATGACATTGAACAACTAGCACTTTTTCAATTTTGAGGTTCCATAACCAGAAATCATATTCTCTTTTCTCTTCTCCACATGTGTTAAATCTAGCTAACTTCCGTGCATTGTTCTCACCAGGCACTTACATAAATAACTTAAGCCTTATTCTTTTCCAGAAATAGTTGCGATCTCACGAGCTCTTTCCACTCACCTGTGTTTCACAATCAGAGCCCTTGAATCCTTGGCTTGACTCAATTCCTTCCCTCCTACTGCTTTTCTTATATCCAAATCTGACCTGTGACTCTTCCGGCTTTACATAAGAAGTGTTCAATAATTTGGGTAGATTGCGTCCAAAGTGCCAGAAAACTAGCCATGCACCCTGTAGCCCTTGTGCTTCATTCTTAGGTGGTAGAAACTAAAAGACTAGCCATTAGGCTCTGGGAATCCCCGAAAAGGGTTTTCGTGCAGGAGCTGCGGAGGCCTGTGCCTTCTCACTGGAGTCGGCAGTGGCCTGCTCTCACAGCCACCCATGCCAAAACATCACCCCACAGACACTGCCTTTTCCTGAATTCTGATAATAGATCAAAGAAATCTGGAAACCACAAATGAGCTTCTTATAATGCATTCAAATATAGATTCTGTGTCACACATAAATACTGGTACTATATATGTAGCATTGCTTCCCTAGGGAATATCTCAAACATCAACACTTAATCGTCACCTGAAGTTGCTAACGATGCAGATTCCTAGTTCATTTGGTCTGAAAATAATCTCAAGGGAATTTAATGTAAGTAATTCATATGACATACTTTGAGAAATGCTGCCTGGAAAATGGAGAGTCAGAGTTCACATCTTAAGGAAAGAAAGCAAAAACCCCGCAGAGGAACTTACACATGACAATCAAAACATGCTATATAACCAATTTTGTGTTTGTAAAAGCAAACTTCTTTTTGCTCATACCTTAAACAATTTCACTCTGTACCTTGAGCATTCATTCAGTCTCCATTTAAACAAAGTAACATAAAGCAATCCTTTGCCTAACTCAAGGAGTGCATTCTTGCAGCGCTCAGAGAGAAGAGTGCTACAGGCAGAAGCCAGTCCCTGTGAGAAATGATATAAAATCTGGAGACTCACACCCTTTTTTATCAATTACCATCCACTGGTAGCTTTGCTCTTATTATCCTTAGGAAATAGTTTGCTTTCACTAAGACTGCCAGAGAAAATATCTCTGAGAGATCGATTCTCAAGACATCAGAAGAAAATATCATTAACCACTCAGAAACTTCAGGCAATAGGCAAAGTCCACTAAATGGAAAAAGTTTTCCTGAGGAAGAACCTCATTAAAGTGTTTCATGTAGGTGCTTCAAGGAAGAAACTGCTAGGTGACAAAATGATTTTTACATTATGAAAGTTCATTAAAAAAGATTCTGTCTGTAATGAGATGGGGGTGCATGACCCATGGAAACACTGGAAGCAACGGCAAAGACAAGAGAAAATAAAAGCAAAACTGTGATGACACCCTCAGAAACCAGTAATGCCTCCTGCAGTTGAGAGAATGAGACCGTCAGGAAGAAGGAGAAAAATATAGGACAAAGCACATAAATTGTGGGGTTTTTTAACTCCTCTCTCTCTCTCTCTCTCTCACACACACACACACACATGCACACACACATATGCATCACAGGATGGATAATATTTCATATTTTCATATAATTATTTGCTGAGATGCACAGCCTATCCTTTTTTTAGAGGCTACTTCCATGCTTCACTAATTGTTTCACTTTATATTTCTATTTACTTGCTTTCAAATGCAACAGAAGTTACTGAAAATTGAAAGTATTCAAACACCTTTCCTTTTCATTTAAACATAAAATCTTAATCTTTTGAAATCTGGTTTTTATTTCCAACTATTTCTAAAATCTCCCTGGAGTCAGTTAATATTCTTTTTCTGGACAAGATTAATATTTTGATTCATTTTTTTGGTAAAGTTCTATCCTCATGTATTTTTTAAAAAACAGCTTTTTATTAGAAAGTTAGCCACCTCGTTCCTTCTAAAAAATTGTTTTAGATCTTGATTTGGCCTCTTCCTCTTTGACCCACTTAGTTTTCTTTTCTTCACTAGAATATTTTCCTTTCCTTTTCTTCTCGGCCCCCTCCTCTCTTTCTCTTTCTCTTTGTCTTTTCTTTTCTTTTTCCTTTTCTTTCCTTCTCTCCTTCTTTCCTTCCTTCCCTTCTCTCATCCTTCTTCTTATATTTTTCCTTTTTCTTTATAGCTCCCTAGGATATTTATGTTTTCCTTTTCCAAACCCACGAAGAACTCAGTTCATTCACAAGGTCCCCAAAGGTTCATTTCTTCTTTGACACCACATTCTCTATAGGTCTATAGTCTTTGATTTATTTTTTTAATATCTGAATTTTCATATCCTAAGTTGGAATGGGTTAAATATAAGTTTATAATTTGTTCATAAAATAATTATAACGTGGCAATTTTCCCCATTCTGACATGGGCATCACTATTTCCTGGATTTTTAAAATCTAAAATCTTAGTCCTCTTTACATTTTCTTTGATGGCCTACTCATTAAAAAGTGTATCGACTCTTTCTTTTGCATATCATTGATATCTCTGTTCCTTTTCTGTTGAGTTTATGACTAAATCTGTAACTCTCATAAACTTACATATGAGCCATTATGTGGCATTTTTCATGATTTACTTGCCTACAAAAGTGAAGAGCCCAGAGAAGTCTTATGAGAACATGTGAGACTATGAGGACTGTCACAAGAAGAGATATTTAAGGGAAATGATATGAGTTCTTATCTTCCAACTCTGGCATTCCGTGATATGTACTTTTATTTCTCATGTTTATGCTATTACTATGTTAATATTTTTCTCTACTCTTATTCATTTTTCCAAACCCACAGGGAAAAAGAAGAGAAAGGCCACAGTAATGTGAGTACTGTCAAACGGTGACTGCTCCGAGCATCACCAGGCTAAGTTGTTGTTGAGACAGAGCTGCGTTTACTGCTAACCTGGGCGGGGAGAGCAACACTTTAACAATGCCTTAGGGGGGTGTGGGAGGGAGAGAGCCAACTTGGGATAATTAATACTATTTTGAAGTCGGGTTTTAAAACAATCTTCTAATACGGGAATTTGGCTTATATTGAATAGGATCATAAAATAATAGTTTAGTTGGCAGATAGAGGAAGGTAACAGGTTTGAGTTAAGGAGTTTCCAGAGTTAAGGTATAAACTGTCTTTTGATGCATTCTGTTAAATAATTGATGGGTCTTTCAAGAAGTTCCTTGGGAGAACAGTAAGTCATTTGCAGCTTTTATCTTCCCAGGCAAGGATTTTCTGAAATAGTAGAGTTATGTTGAACCGTTTCATAAAGTCTTCATTTCTTTATAAAGGTAAGTTTAAAACACTTCTGTAAGGTTTTAGAACATATGTTACAACTGAAAAAGTAAAATTTTGTAGGAAAAATGAGGCATAAAATATTTCACTTCCTAGAAACAGGTGCTTCTGTTTTTCTGCTAACCTCAAGAATTTTGTGTCTCAACAGTTTCTCTTTATAAGAGAAACACATACGTAAATCAAAAAGCACAAGTTCAGGGACCCAGATGGGCTAGACACAAAAACATTAACTTGTCAAGACATGGATTCCAAATAAGGGTTGGTAAGGACCGTGGGAACCAAGGAGCTAGAGTACTTTCTCCATTTAAAAGCGTTACCATCCAAATTAAAACATTTTGAACCTTGTTCTGGCCAAACCGAATCTATCTTCTGGCCAGCTTCAACCTGTAGGCCAACATTTTGCAGGCCATTTTCAGTCGGAAGGATGGTAAAGAATGTTTACGGATGGTTGACATTGATTATAAAGCCAGGAAAGGCTTGCAAGGGTTTGGCAGTGTCCACCCAGCCGCAGAGAAGATAGATACAGTCCCACAGTGGAGACAGAGCTCTGTGACTACCACCATCCAGAGTTAACAAAACTGGTTAAGTTTCACAGATTTATAGTGACTTGCATTACCATAATGCCAATCTGACAACTCAGAACGAAGTCAGGGGATCAATAGCCACGATAACACTTGGAAAAATCATTTTTTTCCTTTTGATCAGGAAACCATTTCTTCTTTAGCAAGGCAAACAAAATTTCACAACTAAGTTTATTTTCATTTACTTTTGTTTGTGTTTTCAACATTGATAAGTATTTAAAAGCAGTTGAGAGACTGTGCCTTTTCACAAAATCATCATCCTTCACTGTAGATTTGAAAGGAGAAAAGTAATTGGGAAACAGAAATGTCGGCAGGCCTCATCAATAAACTGATGAAGTCAGCGATTACTCTCCAGCGTGGCTCCTGGCATGACTGCTTAAATGATCATTTCGTTCTCAGTGTCAATAAGTTTTTAGATCCGGCTCTTCTAGTATATGCAGCTTTAGGAATTATATACGACATGTTGATTATATCCTGTGGCAGGAAAGGCTGCAGTGATCTGCGTTGTCCGAGCTTGGCTTCATTGTCATCAGCAAGAAAACCTCTAAAGACTTCAAGGACAGGATGCCAGCTGAAAGCCCAAACAGAATTAAGATGTGATATAAAAACACACTAATCCCACTCAAATTGGGATTGTTAATGGAGGTAATTTGATAATTGTGCAAATGCCCCTTCTTCTTGGTCACTCGATTTGTTTGTGGTGTGGGCTGATCTAGGAAGATTATATAGTTCATAGCTCTGTTAAAAGTTGCAATCACTGGGTCTCATTCAATTTAAAGTATTTAATATTCTATTTCATATAATCCATCTCAGGAGAGCTGGAAAAACCAGTCCTGCGGGTCTGTCTGTCAACTGAGCAATCTACATCTTTTAGATGCCCTGGCCTTAGCATTTTCCACTGGTTTCCTTTGTGGATAAGGCAAGTATGAACATTTTTAGCAGTGATGATGATGGCCATGTAACTGATTCATCATGATCCATTTCAAACAGGAAATCTAACTCTACTTCTGAAATTCAGTCATTCAACATGGGCTCTCAATATGCCAGCCTTCGAGTGTAGGGAGCGGTGTAAAGGTGGGCAAGAGGGTTGGTACCTGTCAGTCTAAGCCAAGGAGCCTGTTAGAGATGCCTGCATTCTCTAATTCGACTGCTTTTGTTATGGAAAAATGAAGCGACCAGACACTGAGGGGTTAGGAGCACGATCTTTATTTACGTGCACGGGCCCAGAGGAGACAAACTCCAAATTCTGAGCCCAGAACAATAGCCCCGCATTCCTTTTATGCTGGGCTAAGCAGGGGAGGGTATTGGGAGGAATAGTATAGATTTGGCACCAAGGGGCTTACAGAAGTGGGAGAGAAACATTTACAGCATTAGTCAGGGCAGATAGTCTCAGCACCTGCAGCAGGGCAGATAACATTTCATTTCGTCCTTGGTGTCGGCCCTGACTCCCTCTACACTTTCACAAGGCTGCAGGGTATTTCCTGAATAATGTACAAAAGAAGTAGAAAGCACTGTGGCTTCATGGTGCTTCCCTATATTGACCTGCCATCTGAGGTCACTTCACCTTCCTCACACTGTGGCTCTCCTTACAGTGCTGGCCATGGGACCCATAGTATGAGGTCACCTCGGCCTCCCTGGTATATCAGAGTCTACTGTACTGAATGCATTTCTCCCTTACCTGCTTTTTGGTGATATATGAGGTCTGTCCAGAAAAAGTCCAGCATTGTTAACATAAGGAGAAGTTTGTGCAACGTTGATGTAACCTGGCAGCCAAGGAGAGTGGACTGGAATGCATACACATGAACAATGACAACTTTGCTGTACTAGTCAGTGAGGATGGTAGATGCTGTTGAGTGAGCATGTGTACTGTGCAGCCGTCACATTCAAAATGACTGAGAGTAGAACAACGAATCTGCATCAGATTTTGCATTAAACTCAAATGTTTTTCCATGGAAACTATTCAGATGATTCAGAAGGCTGTAGCTATGGGTAACTGATGATTGGCAGCTTCATTAGGATGACACGCCCACTCATGCATCACAGCTCATGCAGGATATTTTTGGTGAAACATCAAATCACCCAGGTGGTTCAGCACCACCTACAGCCCAGATTTGGTGCCCTGTGACTTCTGGCTTTTTTCCAAAACTAAAATTAATTTTGAATGGAGATTTCATACCATTGATAAGATTCAGGAAAATACGATGGGTCAGCTGATGGTGCCAGGGAGAACTGTGTGAGGTTCCAAGGTGCCTACTTTGAAGGGGGCTGTGGAGGGGGGTCATTGTCCTCTGTACAATGCTTCTTGTTATCTTGCATCTTCTTCAATAAAAACCTCTCTTTCATATGGCATGGCTGGATATTTTCTGGACAGACTTGGCGAGATATGTGTATGTCTCAGATAATTTAGAGCCAGATGGAAGCATTTCATCATCGAAAATAGGTTTGGATGAATGAGAAGTGAACCAGGGAAAAGAGAGTCAGAGTGGCGCCCTTCCACTTAGGAATAGGCCAGAACAGAAACACACACGTAATTGATAGGAAACTGAAAATAGCTGTATCATTGTTATTTATATATTTAGAATCTGCTAGGTATTTCTTTTGGACAACAGCTCTGGAACTAACCTATTTTAGATCTAAACTAGAATGACATAATATAAGTTTTGGGGAAAGAAATAGACAGCATTTAATTAACCCATCAATTCATAGATTACCCGATGCATTACTGGAATAATAATTCTAGGGAAGGGCCAACCAACCCTGCCACAGCATTTAGTTAGTTATTTTGTGCTACCATGCTGTCCCAAACTCCACGGTACTGAAGGCCAAGGAACTTTGTCCTCTCAATGGCAAGCCGACTCTGTGGCTGACAGTAGCCTTTCAGAAAATGTCATAAAAGAAGCAGCCAGGGAGGAAAAGTTTCAAATCCTAACTGGAACAAGAATGTCGAGGTTATAAATATGAAAGTGAATAATCAGTTTAATATGAAATTTGACCGAAAACATAAAATTCCTATTAACACAGAAAATGCTTGGAAACACATCCATGAAGTCGAGATATCTCCAAGTATCATTTGGGAATTACATTTATCAGATTCACCACAGTGTCCCCATTCCAGGCTTATTGAAGCAGAACGTGCAGTGCTGGGGCTTAGGAATACACATGCTAAACATGCCTTCATAGATGATTCATGTTGAGTCGTATTCATACTGAAGTTTGACAAACACTTTATTCAGCTATTGAGGCTCCAGCAAGTGCCCTCAAATAATGACTAGGTAGAAACTTCTTTTGCCTTAAATAAATACCTAGATGTGTGGGCAGACACGGTGACACTGAATGCCTGTGTAGATGGGGACATTTCAAGCAACCAGAGTTGGAATTCACATGGGGGAGGGGACATAGAAAGAGTGACCATGATTTCTGGCTCCAGGTTCGTCGTTTGCCTCGGCATAGCAGCAAATCTCATCCATAATAGTTGGCATCTTCCTTGGTATTTTACACAAAGATGTTTCCTTGATGCTCTGAATTAAAACTCCCCTGCACCCCAGAGGGAGCCACGTTTTCCTTTTCTCATTCAACAATGACCAACTGATTTTATCGTTGGCTGGACTTTGTATTGCAGATTTCAAATTATCCCATAGTCTCTAACTATGTTAAAGGATTAATTTAAAATTAAAACATAAGTGTCACTATAAAGGTAACCCTGTTTAAGTCTAGCTATATATACAGTGTTTTTTAAAAAAAATCATTTACAGTGTCTATTTATTTAGTTACAAATATTTCCTCCTCTGTTTTCCTCTATACATTTTGTGTTTTTATGTTTTGCATTTATGTCTACAATCCTTTTTGAGAGCATTTCTTTGTCTGTTGTGCATGTTGTATGAAGTATAGATAAAAGTACAAATAACTTCTTTGGGGCAATGTCTAAGTATCTTTAGGCAGGATGCATGGTATTGTTATACATTTGGGGTAGTAATGAAAATACAGAGTCTATATGTAGTGACAGAGGCTGAATCCCAGCTGGAACCATGAAGTTTATGAGGACAGGAACACAGGATGACAGCTGCACAAACTCTTTCAAGTTACAGCTTCTGCATCTTGTTTTATTTCTACAGAAGAGGGATTTTTCTACATTCCTCTTGCCCTAACCTGATGGAAGTATTTGTAGAAAGCGGAGAACCAGAACTGCTCCTTGATACTCATTATTAATATAAATTCTCCTTCTTCTACACTTTTGAAACAGAAGCAGCTCCCTGTGCTTACCTATTGTCTTTCATCTTCTCGGTCTGCTACCTACACACTGAAAAGTCACGGGACAAAGGGGGTGCTCAGGACCAAGGGCATCAGTATATGCGCTCATAGCCTCCTGGTATGAAACAAAGGGAGAGTGGGAAATACTTCCTACCACAATTATAAAAACATAAACCTAGCATTCTATAAATTATTTCCGAATTTATTTTAAAATATTTAACTCTGCGGCCAAAACAGCAATTTCATTAGAAAGATTGACTGTTAATGGGAAAATGTTTAGACCACATTGTTAGATGAAAAATGCAGGTACAAAATAATATGTTGAATTATGAGGCTACTTTGTAAAGAAATTATATGCATAATAAAGGACAGGAACTGTATACAGAAATGATTAAAAATATATCTCCCAGTGGTAAGAAGTGTTTTTAAAATATTTTTTGTGTGTTTTCTTGCTATGTAAAAATATTTTTATAACAAATATTTTGTTTTAGAAAATTATTTTATATGAAGTAACTAAATAGCCTTAAAAGTCATACTGGAATAACACTGGCAATTATATAACCAGAGGTTTGGGAAAACATGTTCAGCAGGTAATTTTTGCTAATAAAAGGTATACTACCCCTACCAACAAATTAGCACTACTGTGGGCTAGTATGGTGGTATGAAAAACGGAATGCTTAAAAGATATCCATTAAAACATGAAATTCTACAGGCTCTAGCCTTTATCACTTGTTGTCTGGATTTGCTCAGCTCACTTTAAGCCCTTCTTAGAATTCCGAAGGGGTTGTTGCTGGAGGAGAAACTCTCCACATCATTATTTAATACCCCTCTGTGTCTTCACATGTTTTAGTCTATAAAACAATTGTTCTAAGACACTGACGATGAACTCCTGAGGTTGAACAAAAGGATTCACTTGTCTCACCAGAAATTCAAAGATATTATGAAACAGAAATACCACTTCCCCTCAGTAATAGACCAGTCATGAATCACAGCGTCACACAGGCTCGATCATAATCTAACACTTCATGCCGCAGACAACAACTTGATTTGTCAAGGGAATACCCCTGTGAGGGCTGTCAATAGTATCGATGCCCATTGAAGAGGATATAATTAAGCTCTTGGTGAGCTAATTTCATTTTCTTTTTAATTTAACAACTTAGGGTACATAAATGTAAGAAGGAAATAGATAGAAGATGCTAAAAGACCTTGCTCTGCCCAAATCCAGAGCAACAGTTTCACCTCTCCTGGACCTGATAAAGGATATTTAGAGACATTCAAGCAGCTCTCCCTCAAATACCTCACACTGACACCATATGTCTGTTACTACCAACTAAGCACCATCAGGTGTAACAGTTTCTTCCAAATTACCTGCAGAAAAGCTCAGTGCCTCATGTTTGTTATCTGCTTTTATTATGGCTTGAGGACAGGAAATTGATTCTGATTTACTGTGCCACTCACTGGGAGCAGTTTGGAGTAAAGGTATATGTCGATTAGGGTAACTTCTCAAACGCTTGTTATTTGCTTGGGAATCCATTACCCAAGGAATCAGCCATAGTTTTATTTAAATAAAAATTTCAGGTCGAGACAGAGAAGTAGAACATTAATAGTCATCTTAATCATTCCCATATTGAGCCGACCTCTGAGCTGCCTAAGGCAAATGTCCCACTATGACAAAGAAAGAATCTCTACATGCAAAATTCTGTCCACCTTTGACCTTCAGCCACCTCCCATAACCAAATATAATTATTTTCAAAACACAGAGAAAGGAACTCATCATGCATGTGTTACATGTTTGATCTAAAAACATTAGTTGAAGGATTCAGAGAGCAGCAAAGATTATCTTGAGTTTGGCCTCAAACTGGTATCCAGTAAGATCGCATATTGATTTAGTGACGTTTCCCTCTTGAAGCCCTGGCCCCACCCTGGTGAGCTGCATGGGCTGTGCATCATGTCAGAGCTTGTGTTGAGAGCAGGGTGGAGAACAGTCTTTGACAGAAGCCCTGGCAGTGAGGTGGGCAAAGCCAAATTGGTTAGTAGGCAGGAGGAGGAAGAGGGCTATTGAAATCTGTATTAAATTTGTCATCTATGGTCAGCGCCTATCCAGGGGGCCCCTGGATCCCATCTTCAGGTTTCAGAGTTTCCAACAATATCATAGCACAGTCAGGGCTGCTACATGAAGCCAACCAAGACTAAACTGATTAATGAGAAAAAGCACAAACAGAATGAATTTAACGTACAGGTCCTCACTTTACCTTCCTGATTCTTTTATTCTCCCTTTTCCTGTCTTCCCCATTTCCCAGGTTTACAGAATCTGTAAGCTATGAGGTTCTTGCATTCCAAGAGGAAATATCGTCTCATAATCCACTTACATTTATGTGCATGTGTTTCATATATTTTAGCATAGGATGAGTGGAATTTTCAAAAGGAATAAATGGAGAAAATACCAAAAAATAACCCCCTAAAACAAACAAACAAACAAAAAAGATAACCAAGAATTCAGACATGTGGCACCTGAGTGGTGGGAAACTTTGAAGGTAAAGACTCTTCCCCAACTTCCTATCTCAGAATATTTGAGGATTTCTCTATTTCTCTTATGCCCGAAGTCAGCTGTGATGCCCTAGTTCACTCTTGTGGTATTATGTTCTAAAAGCTAAGCCAACATTTGGGAGTCCAGGCATCGAATGCGGGGAGAAAAGTTAGGTTATGAGCTTTCTCTGTTATTAGCCAAGAGTGTCTGAATAAATTGGGAATTCTCTCAGAGGTTCCTTGCAATTAACAGAATATCTTTCTTAGAGTGCTTTAAGCAAATCATAGTTTGTTTCTCTCCCACAAAAAGGTGTCCAGAGACAGTCAGTGGTATTATTTAAGCAGCTCAAATCCACACACAAAAGGACCTTTTATTGTTACCTTTCTAACTTTACCTTTTTTGGTCACAGCCCAATCTCTTAGGTTCATAAATTAGCTCTAATAATTTCCCACATGTTTATGTTTGCCATCTCTCCCTGTATCAGCAAGAAATTAAAAGATATGCTAGATGTCCCCTCAGAGGAAGGAACAAAGTGAACAGAAGGAGGAGGCCATGGCTCATCATGATGAACTGAGCACAGACGAGTCTCACGGCAGCGGGGCTCCTTGGCCTGGCTTCTTGTCAGGAAGGAGTTAACAGAACCCACAGCCACTCTCTGAGACTGATGTTAACAGGGCACTTCTATTAATCTAGTCCAGCGGGTCCCTTCGGCCATTCTTACCAAGAACAGTGCTGATAAGCTTATATTTTGGCTTATCCCCTAGACTCTCCTTGGTCTTGCAAGAGCTTGCAAGAACACAAGTTTTATAAAATGCTGAACATAATGAACTATTTCCAGGTGTGAAACCCTGAACCTTCAAAATGAGACAGCATCTACTATTCGGGAAATATATCTAGACTGACTTCTTGAAAGGCCCCCCTCTTTATCTGGGAAATCTGTCCCCCTGGCTTTGGACTTCAACTGACCCCATTGCTTCTTTCTCAAGCTTGCCCCACTTGGAGTTTGTTCCGTGTGTTTGTGATCCCAGTATTAGACTCTCTTCCTCAAAATTTACTTTCTAATTCTGCCCCACTAGTTTTCCATGGATTTCAAAGCTTCAGGATTTTGAAGCTTTAAAAAGCAATACCGTTTTTGTGTTTCCATGACAGCTCACCCCAGCTCTGCTACACTTCTTGATATTTTATAGGCTTCCGTGCCCTTAAATGCTGGCTATATCAAAGATCTCTCTTTTTCTCATCCAATTTTATGCACATGCTCATTTTCTCTTTAAATTATCTTGCTCTATCCCACCACTAACTCTATGATGGTCCATTGCATCTAAATTTGTATCTATAGACAACTCTTTCTCCTCTGGGAACACTGTGTATAACTGCCATCTCTATATCACAACACAAAAGGTCCATCAGCACCACATTTTCAAATTTGCAAAATAAAATTCATGGCAAACTATATACATTGAAAATATGTTCAGCATCATTAGGCATTAGGCAAATGCAAATTAAAAGCAGAATGAGTTATCACTACGTACTTATTAGAATGGCTAAGCTGAAAAATAAATGCTGATGAGGGTATGGAGAAACTAGATCACTCACACCTTGCTGGTGGGAATATAAAATAGCACAGCCACTCTGGGAAATGATTTGACATTTTTTAAAAACACGCAAGCATCATATGACCCAGATTTCACTCTTGGACAGTTTTCCCAGAGAAACTAAAAATTATATTGATACAAAAACGTGTACAGTATCTCTCTCCCTCTTATCCATGGTTTTATTTTCTATGGTTTCAGTTGCCTATGGTCAACCGTGGTCCAAAAATATGGAACGAAAAATTACAGAAATAAGGAACTGATAAGTTTTAAATTGTGTGCATTCTGAGTACTTTACTTCATCTCATCACATAGGCATTGTGTCATCTCAAATCATCACAAGAAAAAGAAGGGTGCTATGATATAATAAGATATTTTGAGAGAGAGAGACCACATTCACGTAACCTTTGTTATCACATATTGTTATAATTATTCTATTTATTAGTTACTGTAAATCTCTTAGTGTGCCTTCCTGAAGGTAAATTATAAATCAAAACTTTATTTATACTGTTTATAAATCAAAACTTTATTTATACTTGTTTATTTATACTGTTACTATAAAGTTTGATTTATACTAAAAAGTATAAATCAAACTTTATAATAGGTATGTATGCATAGAAAAATACATAGTCTATGTAGGGTTTGGTACCATCCACAGTTTCAGGCATCCACTGGGGGTCCCTACAGTACGTAGATGTTACAGAAACATTACATGTAACAGTCCCAAACTGAAAACAATCCAAATGACCTTTAACAAGCAAGAGGTTAAAGAAATTGTGGTACATACTCACTATGGAATAATACTTAGCAACAAAAAAGAATAAACTATTGACATATGCAAGAACATGGGAAAATTTCCAGGAATATAATTATGCAGATTGAAACGTGGTAATCCCAAAAGGTTACATACTGTATGACTCCATTTATATAAAATTCTTAAAATAACAAAATTTTAGAAATGAAGAACATACTGGTTGTTCTCAGGGGTTGGAATCTGGGTGAGGTGGAGGTAGGTAGTTAGGTGTGGCTTAATAAAATGGCCAAATGAGGAATCACTGTGGTAGTAAAAACATTCTGTATTTTGACTGCTTATTGATTTCAATATCCTAGCTGTGATATAGTTTTGCAAGATGTAACCACTGGGAGAAACTGGGTAAAGGTTAAATGGAACCTCTGAATAATGTCTTACAACTACATATAAATCTACAGTCAACTCAAAAATTAAAGTTTCCTTTAAGCACAATCAAATTTGTTTAGGATAGTTCAGAATAAGTAAATTAAGAGAACAAAGTAAAAAGAAACTATCTGAGTACCTAGAATGAGAAAATTTCTCTTTAAAATTATATTGTAGAGTGTAACTGTATCCTTTCTTCTAAATTATTTCATTAAATGTTGGAGTAACCATATTCTAAAAGGCTCAATTTTCTCCACCTTGATATGACAATATTTGTATGACTTTCTCTATTTTTCTCTTATAAAGTCTATGTAGAATCAATATGTTTGGGATTTCTTTGGAAGAAATCATCTCTTAAACCTTAAAGGAAAAAACTTATTAGGAAAGTTTTTCTGGTTTTCATAACTCCTCATGAGTTTCTTAACTTTACTGTTATTGTTTACATGATTACAGATGTACCCATTTTCCCTCCCTTTTCCTACCTCTCCCCTGCCCTTGACTCCCCTTCCCTTTGGCCTTCACCACACTGTTGTCTGTGTCCACGGGTCATGCATATAGGCCCTTTAGCTAATCTCTTCATCTTCTTTCATCCAATCCTTCCCTCCCCCTCCGCTCTGACAGCTGCCAGTCTACTCCATGTATCCATGCCTATGTTTCTATCTTGTTCATCAGTTTATTTTGTGCATTAGAATACACATATAAATGAGGTCATATGGTATTTGCCTTTCACTGACTGGCTTATTTCACAATGTTTCCAATATGTCTGATACTAAACAGGTATCATTTGTTTACTATTTTTACCAGCCTCATATGTCAGATAAATGTATTTCTCTGAATAGACTAGAAGAATACTTATGGTTAAGAAAAGAAAGCCATTAATAGAATACTAGTAAATACCAAGAATTAAGGAAGAAGAAGAAGCCAAAGAAAAAGAGAAGCGGAAGAGCTTAGTTCACTATGAAGTACAAAGCAGAGACTGCACTGCATTCCATATGGTTTTGTCAAATTTATTCTCCATTAACTGATTCTCTCTTCAGTTGTATTTAAGCTGCTATTAAAATTACTCATACAGCTTACTTTTAGATTATTTTAAGTCAACATATTATTGAAGGATATCATATATAGACAAGTATAAAAATTATAAGTGTACAGGTCAATGAACTTTCACTAGGGGAGCCCAACCATGTAACCACCACTCAGTTTAAGAAATAAAGCATCACCAGAACTCATTTTGCGCCACCTCCATCACCAACTATACTCTACCCCAAGGTAACTAATCTTCTGATGTCTATTAACCATAGGTTGTTTTTGTGTGGTTTTGTACTTTACATAAATGGAATTAAAAAGTACAGACAAAACTAAAATGTAATGATCTTCCCCACAGTCCACCTTCTTTGTTTCCTGTTTTGGCTTCCCCAGTTAGAATGCCTTGGGTCATCTTTTTCTCTCTCTTTCCTCATTCTCTCATTTCTTGAATTATCTAGCTCTGATATCAGTTATGTAAATACTTTTCAACTTTCTCCCCGACTCTTTGCTACTATTGGCACTGATTTAGGAGGCTATTATAAACATTTTTAGAAATCAGTGGTGAATACCCAAAGTAATTATCTCCCTGACCTCACTATTACCCTCTCTTCCTTACTATTTTTCTCACTACTCCTTCCAACATGACTTTTCTAAAATACCTAACCAGTCACTTACTTGTCTGCTTGAGAACAAGTGAAATCTTTGCTTTGTCTTCAGGAAAAAACAAAAACAAAACAACCACCAATCATTTTAACTTGTTTACGAATCCTGTGTAGATCTGTCTTTGGCATATTTTCCCCCATTCAATCTGCCTACAAATCCCACTACGCCTTGTACTCCAACCATATGGTAATATTTGCAGTCTCCAAAACATAATATTTCACACACCTTTAAATGTTTTTACATGCGCTGATTTCTTCTAAGGGTGTTTTTCTATCTTTTTATTTGCCCAGCGAAGAGCCTATTCAACCATCAAAACTCAATTAAAATACCCTCACTATCCCTCATATCACTCTCAAAGACAGTCAGTAGCTGCATGAATTTGTTCCAGCACAATCTAAAGATGCTTCTATGTAGCACTTTTGACATAATATACAATTATTTCTAGTCATGTCTTTCTGCTCCATAGATTGAGTTATTTGTTCGCTTCCTCCCTATATTCTCCACGTCTGGAAAAGTATACAAAAGTTGTTTTATTTGAATGAATGAACAGTAATAAAGAATAAATATGACAGCCAGAAGTGCAATAGTATTCTCTAAAAGAATCAAGGAAGGAAGGAATATGTTCTTAAACAAAATAGGGCATTTAAGTTCCAACTCAAAGAATGTATACATAGGCTGAGAATGAGGCAGGAACACTCACTTCTTTTGGAAGGGGTGCCTAGTATTGCAGATTCCCAAGTGTCAGTTAGAAAGGGTTCTTTTTTCAGAGCATATCGGACAATAAACCCCTTTTTCAGGTCTAACTGAGACCCTCGAACAACATCTCAGCCACCAAACACAGGTGCATGCTCTGGCTCTGGGATGTACTTTGACAAACTGAAAATCATAAAACAAGAATTGGCCTGGAATTCGAACAGTCCTAAGTTCAAATCCCTCCTGCCTGCAGGATATATTGTTTGGTCCTCTATAGATCTCCATTTTATCATCTGTGTGACAGAATAACATGTCTTTTTTGAAGTGGATTAATGTGAACATCAAATGAACTAATGTTTAGAAAGTTCCTGGCAAAATACTTGGCAAGAGTCAGTGCCCTGAAACTGTCAGTTCCCTTCTCTGCACCCTCCGCCCCCAAGGCATGCTTGTGTTGTTCCCCTTTGTATACATTGACTGTAAATTGCACAGTGCACATTGTACCAGGGTGAGGAGATGGGAGGGTGGATGTGAAGCACTGTTGCACTAATTGTACAGCAGAATGTGTGGAGACGGTAACACCAGCTATGACTGAACATCAGCGGTAAATCTCGCCACACTGACCCCTGAGGTTCCCTGGAGGCCCAGGGTGCCCTGGATTGCTGATATAGGCATGAAAAGAATTGCGCAGCTTAGTACAAAACAGCTAGCTCATGTCACCTGATTTCGTGCAGATTCTAAACGCCACACTCATTCCATCTGATTTGTGCTTAGAAGAGATAAAGAGAAACAAAAGTCTGAAAACAAAACCCACCTGCTAAATCAGCTATTTTGAAGCTCCAGCCAAGGTTGCACATAAATGAATCTGTACTTGCCTAGGCAGTTTCTACTGTGATGTCTTTCAGCAACACCATCTAAGCATCTAGCAGAGGCACATCTATTTCTGACACTGTGAGGACAGAGGGACCCATAAAAGCGATGAAATGACCATGATTCAGCTGCTCACTACAACTGCTGCTTGGAAGAAAAATAAATTAGCTTAGTTACTACACGTTTTTCTCTGCATGATACCATATAGAGTCGTGCACTTGACAAATGTTTTTTGGGCATCTACTATGTGAGCACAAAGCTTAGTGTTGATCAACAACCAATTTGAGAAATCCTCTTATTCACAGAACCGGTAAGATGGGCAGAGAGACCAAAGCACATAGAAAACAATGATTGAACAAAATATATATTGAACAGTGGCAGCCAGATGTTGTAAAAATAAGTCAGAATGTATAGATATTGGAAAGTGTTTTATTGACACAGGGTTGCTATAGATGTGGGATCTGTAAGAATCCTCACTGGATAATATAGGTCAGGAGTGACGGCAAATAGGATATTGGGAGCAGATGGAGGGGTGAGGGCCAGAGTGATATATTAAAGAAATACGATGGCAACAGCCTATATTGATTTTCTTTTGTACATAGCAAATGATCACAGTCTTGAGGAGGGGTTTACTGGGCCCACTGCTCGGGGAATCATAAGGATGCAATCAAAGTGTCAGCTGGTTGATCCCCACCTGGAGGCTCAGGGTCCTCTTCTAGGTCATGTGTCTCTTGTCAGAATTCTTTTCCCAGAAGCTATAAGTCATGCACAATACATTCCAGATAACTTGAGAGGGTCTTTCTGACACTTCGCCTTTTGTAGAGAGCTCACCTCATTAAGTCACGCCTGCCTACGATATTCCTTTTTTTGATTAACTCAGTCAACTGACTAGTAATCTAATTGGAGGGGTCATAATCTCTTAGATTTATTGGCCCTGACCACATTCACGTAGAGGACACTTCACAGGGCATGGACACTACAGGGTAGGGATCTTAGAGGTCATGTTAGCATTTAGCTTGATGTCAGACAAAAGTTGTCAACGAAGGATCCCCTTCACAGTTAGCTGTCATTATTCTATGTGTATTCATTTGCCCTGTGTGGAAGAGACTTGCAGTATTTTGGAGTAAGTTTCTAGAATTGGACCAGTTAGGTTCAAATCCTGACTCTGCTTCTTCATAGCTGTGTAACCTCAGGTAAGCAATTTAACCTCTCTGATGGCAACAAGGAAGAGTTCACTCAAAGCATTTTTATTTATCCTCTGCAGATAATATTAAGTAAATTATAATTTGAAAATAATTTCAAATGTGACCATTTAATACATAAAATTATAGAGAAATTTTCTTACTTTCTTGTTGTGGGTTCTTTTCCCTGGGAATTAAGTAAAGGAGGTCAAATATCAGCTTGTTTATTAAAAGCAAATATTGTGATTAGACTAAAAAAAGTAATGACCCTATTTTATTCTGTATTAAAGATCACAAAATATTTCAGTGTTTTAGGCACTAATAGACTCTGGTTTGTTAAATTAAATTAAGCAATTCAGCCTTAAAGGTTGAGACCCCTGTTTATAAAGAGCAAGCCTTCAGAGCAGCTAAGTCAATGAAAAGACAGTTTCCTCTCCTTACACTGGAAGAATGGGACGGGATACATCCTTTGCTTCTGATGTCTGTAAAGAGGGGTCGCTAAACCATAGTTATAGACTCGTGCAAACTAGGCGGGTATCTTGCTAGTTTTAAAGACATTCTTGATCCTAGCTCAATTCTTTGTCTCATCCAATCAATAACATATATCTCATC
The DNA here is from genome assembly GCA_004026545.1 of Mormoops blainvillei. Lineage (NCBI taxonomy): Eukaryota > Metazoa > Chordata > Mammalia > Chiroptera > Mormoopidae > Mormoops > Mormoops blainvillei. The sequence goes on from PVJD01007835.1 coordinate 47,695, forward strand.
CTCCGGGAGTCACAATCTTCACATCCATCAAAACCATAGGATTTCAAAGAAGAAACCCTGACAATGAATGTGTAACCAAATGCAGGTCCAGTTGTCTGCTGCTATGAAAGCCAGTCCTCGAGAGGCAGGTGCTGATGTAAAGGAAAGTGGTTTATTTGCAGATGCCGGTCATTTGGAAGACGGGGGACTCATGTCTCAAAGCCCATGTCCTGGATTATGGGGGACTCAGGTCATAAAGCCCATCTCTACCTCTTATTGGAGGCAGAGGTTTTTATGAGGAGGGAGAGGGGAATAGAACAAAGAGATCAAGGAGGGGGTTGAAAAGTTCTCTACGTGCAGATGAGCACAGTCCATTCCTATAAGGCAAGTGACAGTCCCATGTGCATCATCCTGGCTTCATGTCCCCCTGGCTTCATGGTTGAAGGTCAGCAAATCTTCCAGAGCTGGGATGCTTGAAGGTTGGGTCTATATCTTTTGAAGTTAGGTCTTAGGATTCTTATACAAACATATTCTTCATCTACAAACCACATATCAGTCAGAGTCAGCACTCACAGAAAAATGTCAAAAGAATGGTGGGATGGGTTACAGTTTTTCACTGTTACAATTTTCCGCTGTTACAAATGTGTCCTGGCTGGGGGACAAGGGTTGTGTACTGGGCAGGCAGACCTACATGCTTGTCACTGCATGCTTGTTTTACTACTACATTTGGTTTTTCCATTTGTAAGAGTGTGACTTCAAATGCTCAGTGGGATGAATGTACATAGGAATGATAAAGAATTCAGCGAGGCCAATGCACTCTAATGTGAAACCCATCCTGTTTTGCTAATGCATGAAAGTTAGCAGGTCTGGAGCACTGATCCTCAGTCTTTGGTATGCATGGTGCCTGGTGAGGGGGGGTTGATTTTAGGCATAATGTAGATGATCTTGACCCCATACTCTGAAAAGTGCTATTCTAAAAGAGAGCGGGCAGATTTGGTGGCAATAATTATCTAGGCAAAACCCACTGGGGCCTAGACTACAGTGGTGTTGGGGATGGGGTGGGGTGGGGATGGAGGTCTTTTTGGTGTTTGTTAGCTCACACTCTCCTGATTCAATGAAACTTGTGTCATCTGGAACAGATATTTAGCAGAAAAGTTTTTTTCTCCCCCTCAATCTCTTTCAGCTCTGAGAGCCTGCATTTTATCATTTAGACAAAGAACATCAGAGGATTCTATAACACAAGGTAACAACATAATGCAACTAAATGACACAATAAGAACTCCCTTAACATATATTTATAGGATTACTTATATCTATGTTCAGTAGGAAAGAAAAGTCACTGAACTCACAGAAAAAAACTTCTAAGCTAGCTTACAAAATGGCAACAACAGCTTAAGAAATATACATAAACCACAAAAATAAGAAATTGGTTTATTTTTAAATGACAGTATTTTTATTCATTAACTAGAGGGAACTAGATAGCCTTTTGGTCATTCTTATTATTTCTTTTAGCAGTAAAATTTCCACCGTGAGAAGTCCTTGAAGAGACTGGAAAGTTTAGAATGGAAAAAAAAATAAAAGTGAGAAATAATTGATACCAATTATTTCATTGTGATGACAAGCATTGTGAAGACTCCATTGTATATACTCTGGCTCCTTAAGGATAAGTTTGAAGTTTGCCTCCACAAGACGGCTCTTTTTTCCTAGAGCAGGAATTTTCAACTGGTGTGCCAGGGTGGCAGGCGCCCTGGTGAGCCACGAGAATGCTTATGCAATCCCTGACTATTTAGTCAGGGGCACTGATCTCTTTTCCCTTAGACTGTCAAATGAAAAAAAAAAAGACAACAACCAACACAATAGCCATCCAGTGTGAATGAATCAAAATTATAGCTATTTTTGGTCCGATCATCAAAACATATTTTTTGGTGTGCCACACAATTTTAGTAATTAGTTTATATGTGTCTTGAGACAAACAAGTTTGAAATTGCTGTCCTAGAGGGCAGGGTTGCTCTGTTTGCACAGGTCCAACTATAACACATCCACGGTGGCTGCGCCAGGAGATTGTAACAGAGCATCTGATAGACCATTTTCCAGCCTTTCCCTTTCTGGAAGCAGTCTTTTCTGGAGTGTCAGTGTTGGCAATGCCATGTGTGAAGGGCAGTGATTGAGAGCCTGAGGGACGTGGTTCTCGACTCAGAGTTGCCGTGTGCAACGTGAACCTAGCTAGGTTACCTCCTCGGACCTCCCTTTCTGTAACTGGAAACCAAAGTGGTTAGGTCAGGTGATACCTAAAGACCCTTCCATCTCACATTTTATTATCCTGTCATCGTCGTTTAAATCTAAAGTTTAATTGTGGGAAACCAGAGTAATCAAGAATTAGAATATCCAAGGATTAGAATGAAAGCCCAAAATGCCTCCGTAATCTTGTCTCTGCCTGCCTACTCAGCTCATTTCCAGACACCCTCCTTCTTGCTCAGTATATTCTCCGTAGTCCCAGCTTTTCCCCAACACAGGTCTTTGCATATTCTATTTCCTCCTTTTGTAAAGTTCTTGCAGGGGCCTTACCTGGCTTCCCTCTGTGACAAATGCCGCTTTTCTCAGGGAGGCTCTTTCTGACTCAGTCTAAGTTAGATTCTCAGTAAGCATCCCTTTCTCTAACAATTCCTTGTTTTCCTTTACACCACCATGGAAGTTTGGCCTATATGTCTAACTGTGTCTTATTTGTTAAATGAGATTTTTCTTCAGAAGACTGTAGGCTCCTCAAGGACAGAGATGGCATCCACCATGTTCAATACCGATCTGTTGTCCAGTGCTCGGAACATGGTGATCCAGTTTAAAGAGGTGTGAAGTGAATAAATGAATGAATCAATTAATCACTGTGTTCTTTTCTCTGCTCCAACACCTGAGACAAAACATCCCAATGCATTTAATGAATGAGACGTGCCCCTCCTGTCTTTTATCTCTGCTGGTAAGGGTGCCCTGAGAGCTCACCGCCTTCGATGCCCCCATCCTGGCCTTGCCTCCCTGTGGCTTGTGCACAGCAGGGTGTCCCTTCTTCTTTCAACTCCCAGGGATTAAAAAGGGAGGTCTGCCTTTTCTATGTTCTCTTTACATATTCCATTAAAAAAATAAGATGATCTGTTGTACAACCTTCCTATCCTTGTTCCAGTAAAACCAGCACAAACTTGGGGGCCTAACCAACAAAAAATTATCTTACAGTTCTTGGATCAGAGGTATAAAATGGATCTCCACAGGCTAAAATCGAGGTGTCGGTAGGGTGGTGTTCCTTCTGGAAGCTCAAAAGAAAATCCAGTTATTTGCCTTTTTCCAACTTCTGGAAGCTGCCTGCATTACTTGGTTCAAGGTCCTCCTCTTTTATCTTCAAAGCCAGCAAAGGCGGGCTGAAACGTTCTCACACTGAACCATTCTGACCTCCGCTTCTGTAGCTGTACCCCGGGAAAGTCAACATTCACCGGTTCCGGGGACTAGGACATGGACTTCTCTTTCTGAGGGGCGAGGTGACATCAATCTACGTACCATACCTGCACTTTCTCCCAATCGGGTTTTTAGCGCAGGATGTTCGTACCTGACTAAACCCTCCACAGCCTCACTCCTACCCTTTTCCTTCTCTCCGCTGTAAGAGTTTCACAAGAATATTACTCCACCACTAAGGAGGTTATGCAATAGTCATTTATATTTTACATATTTGACTTTCACAGTTATAACCATTACATTTTGCAGAATAATTTTGCTGAGGCATGCATTTTAATCACAAGCCTTGGAAATAAAGCCTTAATGAGAGAGTGAATGTAACCCACTCTACATTGAATGTCTACATTTATTATAGCTCTTTCAAATACTTATTGTAATGTTATATTGGCAACAATTATATTCTGTAGTGTGACCTTGTTTGCAGCACTCAGAAAATCTATTATTCATAAAGACTGAAGATGTAGTGAACAAAAAGATATAACTATCTTTACCTAATAAATACATTAATTAGGCTTTATTATATATAATTCAAATTTGACGTTATATTGTTATCACGGCAACCCTGCTAGAAAAGTTTTACAGGCAGGAAAGAGAGATTCAGAGGCCATCTGTAGTTTGCTGAATGCCAAACACCTAGCAAAGGGTGGAGCCAGGATTAGAAACGTTTTGGGAAAACAATCAAGTTCTTTCCACTACTCCAAATGTCCAAATGCATTCATGCGGGTTCCTTTTGTTAATTTTGTCATATAAAGTCATCGAAGCTTCCAGGTGGCAGTAGCTCCAGCTCAGCAGACTGGGTCTGAATTAAGGCCTGTTGTACAGTTGGCACTCTTCCTCTGAAGACCCAGTTAAAGGCCTCAAACAACATTAAAACCTGCCCACACATAAGACAACTGGGTCTTTTTTTTTCTTTTGTAGCCAAAGGGATTTCATATCTTTGCAAAAATGATATTCTCAGGACACCAAGATGGGGAAGAACAGAATATAGGAAATAGTTCCAATTTTAGTTGGGCATCAGTTCAGAGTTAAAAAGAAAAGCATTGAAAAAAAAGATATCTTTATAGTATGAAGTGTAGGGCGGTTACCTGAGTAAGCAGGTGAACTCAGTCAAGGTCAAGGCATTGTGGAATCTAGCTAGTAATGACATTGCTGAGGGCATACAAATGACTGGTAAAGAAGAAGCTATGTGAGCTTAATGGAGCACCAGCACTGACCAAGTCAATGTTTGACATTTCACCCTTCCCCTGAAAGCCAAAGAACAAATTAACTTCATATATGAAATTTCCCAAAAGTATCCATTCTTCTAGCTGGTTTCTAGTGAATTATCAAAATATAATTTTCAAAAGGTTAAAAAAAATAACCAAATAAGTATAAAAATGAGCACCTGTCAAAGGTTTTAAGCAATGAAAAAACCAGCAAGAAACCAGTTCCAAATACAGTGAAGGAAGATAAAGATTTATAGGCAATTTAATGAAGAATTGTAAGGATAACACTGCAGTGTTGGACAAAAAGTTAGTTAATATCCAACAAGACACTAAACTATTACTTCTGAGGGTGTTTTTGTCCAACAGTTAGAAATTATTGTCACCTCTATTGGACACAAAAAAGTTTCAGTTAACCCCTCACCTAGAGCAGGGCTCCTCAGATTGGCTGGCAGTGCTGACTTTTCGTTGTGGGGGCTGTCCTGTGTGATGTAGGGTGTTGAGAGCGTTCCTATCTAGTAGCACATGTCTCACAGTTATGACAATCCAAAATGCTCCCAGATGTTGTCATATGGCTCCTGAGGGGCAAGGAGTACTGCTTTGCAGAGATCAAGACTTGTCAAAATTTATACAAAACTTGCAAATGGGCAAAAGAGATCACTGGGTCTTATTTCAGTTATCACGGGGCCCCTACCTTTGAGAGTCTTTTGACTGGGCTACTTTACTTGTCTCCAGGCAGTGATTCACGATCAGGGACGGTTTCGTGGTATAAGCCTTCTATTTCTAACCCCATTGCTGATTATCTGTTCAGCTCTGCTTCTCATTATGTTCCATCATGACCAGGATAGGAAAAATTACGAATTTAACTATATCCGTGCAAAATAATACCTATTTTTCAAAGGATGCAGTAAATTGTGAGTAGCCATTTTAAATCCTCTCTCTTTAGATTTTAATTGCTTTATATTTAATCCTGTTCTACACATTGGTGTCAGAATGTGACAATGTTAGGCAAGGACTATTAATTAAATTCAGTGTTAGCTATTTACCTCTCACTTACTAGAGGTACCATTTCCCAGCAGGATTATGTCCTCTCTAAGTTCTCCATACTGAGTACAGAGAAAAGATTATGGACTTTGTGACCTTTAGTGATAATAGTAATGACAGTGAAAACATAGGTTACCAATTCTTTATCTAAAACTCTCAAAGATAAATGGCCTTCCAAATTCAGAATTTTTAAAATTTCAGCCAGCTGACATGGCACATATTACTGGACATTCTCAGCAACATCTGGGGCAGCATTCCATAATCCAACATTTTAATATTTCTGCAGCTAAGCAAATGGCCATACAGATCAAATGGGAATAAAAATCTATAAATAACCTCACATCCTCTCAGTTCAGGCTTTGCTACCAAATGAGTTTGTACCCAATGCATGAAGAAAGGTATTTGTTTTCAGACTTTTCAAATATCAGAACTTTAAATTAGGGATTCTGGATCCAGAATAATAATAAAAACACAATAGCAACAACACTATCTAATAGAATATTTACTATTGTTGGAGGCCCTATGGTATATTGCATGCAATTAGATCATTCCAGCCTCCCACAACCTACCAGACACTTTTATTATCATCCCTGTTACAGTGATGAGGCTTGAAGAGTCAGACACTAGCCCAAGGTCATACAAGATTTAGACCTAGAAAATTTGTCCCACAGCCCAGGCTCTGAAGTAGGATTACAAATGGAATCTTAACAACTCCAGCCTCCATTCACTACTCAGGCTTTTCCTTTTGCTCTGCTGGTCCATAAGTCTACAAATGATGGGCCAAGGATACTATGTCAGTAAGTGAGGGGGAGTGTATTACATTTCTCCTGCATTGTCTAGACATTTGCAGGCAAATATGACTTGAGTACAATTGACTCATTCTACTCAGATTCACAGGCTTCCTTTTTCAGGTTATTTAACTTTTCTCTTAAAGCTTCCTATCCAGAATTTCATAAGCACAACTAGGACACTCAATATAACTAGAGAAAAAAGCTGGTAGTCAGTATTTCAGCTGTTTCCAAATACATCTTTCCTCCTCATAGGGACTTGGGGAGAGTTATAATCCACATGACACTTTCATGAAATGCCTCCCAAATGATTTCATTAAACATTCTATCTGAGAAAAGCCAGATGAAGGACTGGCCCAAAGACAACCCAATTAGGAATAATAGAATGGCTAGAAAATGAGCCTTTTCCTTATGGTACATTTATAAACAGGCTTCTTATATGTGCCATTTTGGGAATATATATATTTTGTCTGTCACCGTGCTCATAATTTTCAAGTGCTTTTCAAATCAGTTAAGTGTTTTGCATTCTCACTAAGCAACACGTCAGCATTACTTCTGTGATTGCAGAGCTATTGTGGAATTCACCTCGATGATCCCCTCCAGTCCCCACTTTCAGGACTATTAAGCTGTCCTCACATTTAGATTTATGAGTAGGTTATCATTTGTATCCAGTATGTGTGTCCCATGGACAGTATGTAGTTGGATATTGTTTTTTAATCTAATCTGACAGATTCTGAGTTTTGATTAGATTGCTTAATTCATTCACATTTGAAAAATAGCCCGATTGAGATATAATTCATATACATATTGTTCACCTTTTAAAAGTGTACATTTCCATGGTTCTTAGTATGCTTCCAAGGTTTTACAGCAATCAGCACTTGATAATTCCAGAATATTTCATCACCCCAGCCCATGGCAACCAGTGATCTACCTGCTCTTTATATGGATTTTGTTGTTCTGAATATTCCCTATAAATGAAATCAAGTAAGATGTGGCACTTTGTGTCTGTCTTCTTTCATTTAGCACATTTTTCAAGGTTTGCCCACCCTGTAGCATGTGTAAGTGTTGCATTCCTTTTATGGCCACATGATATGGTATGGATGAACCACATTTTATGTATCCATTTATCAGTTTATGGACATTTGAGTTATTTCCCCTTGTTTGCTATAATACATAAGGGTCATGTAAACATTCATGTACAAATTTCTATATGTGAAATTAGGTTTTTAATTCTATTGGATATATAGCTTGTTGTGGAATTGCTGGGTTGTATGGGGACTCCATAATTAACATTTTGAGGACCTGCTAAGCTGTTTTTATCAGTGGGTACAGCACTATTGCACAATCCCATCAGCAATGTAGGTATGTTTGGATTTTTCCACATTCTCACCATCACATTATTATCTATATATTTTTTTTATTGTAACCATCTCAGGGTGTATGTGGTGGTATCTCATTCTGGTTTTGTTTGCATTTCCATAAAGACTAATGATGTTGAACATCTTTTCATGTGTGAATTGGCTATTTGTTTATCTTCTTTGGAGAAAGGCCTATTCAAATACTTTGCCTAACTACTAATTAGGTTGTGTCTTTTTATAGTTGAGTGGTAAGAACTCTTTAAATTGGGATATGAGTCCTTTATCATATGTAGATATGCAAATATTCTCCCATTGTGTGGCTTGTCTTCTTACTTTTTTGATGTTCTTTATAAATTAAAAAAATATTTGATTAATTCCTATTATTTTATTTTTTTCATGTGTTGAGTGAGCTTTTGGTGTCATATCTAAGAAATCAATCCATAATCTAAGGTCACAAAAATTCATTTCTATTTTTTTGAAGAATTTTATAGTTTGAGCTCTCAAATTTATTTCTCTAATGTGCTTTGAATTAAATATTGTATATTGTTTGTGGTAGGGGTCTGACTTCATTCATTTATAGATATCTATTTTTAATGGTACCATTTGTTGAAAACACTATTCTTTCCCCACTGAATTGTCTGGGCACTTTTTTGTCAAAATCAATTGATCATAGTGTAAGGGATTGTTTCTGGATTTTTAGTTCCAATTTCAATGATCTATATTTATACCTGCAAGCCAATCCAACATTATCTTGATTAACATAGCTTTGTAGTGCTTTGAAGTTGGAAAATGTTAATTCTCCAACTTTGTTGGTCTTTTCCAAGATTGTTTTGACTATTCTGGGTTTCTTGAATTCCTATATGAATTTAGAATCCATTGTCCATTTCTGGAAAATAAGGGAAGTATTGACACTCTAAAATATTTAATCTTCTAACCATGAGCATGGTTTATCTCTTCAATTAGTTCTTGTTTTATTTATTTCAGAATGTTTTATAATTTTAAGCATAATGTTTTGCAGTAATTAGTTCAATTTATTCCTAAATATTTATTTTTTGGCAATATTGTAAATAGAATTGCTTTCTTAATATCATTTTTGGTCATTGAAAAAGACCAGTTTTTGCTTCATGGACCTGGGGCTCTGTTGTCAGTTATATATATGCACAATTGTTATACTTGCCTAATATTTGACCATATTACTACTACAAATTCTTTTTTTTCTAGTGAAAATATTTGTCTTGCAGTCTATTTTATCTGTTATTAGTATAGTCATCCCAACTGTCTTTGGGTGCTGTTCGCTTGATATACCTTTTTTCTTCCTTTTTCTTTCAATGTGTGTGTTTGAATCGAAAGTGTTTCCCTTGTAGGTAACATATAGCTTAGTCAGGGTTTTATTTAATCCATTCTGCCTATCTTTTGATCAGAAAATTTAGTCCATTTACATGAATGTAATTGGTAATAAAGAAAGATCTGCACACATCATTTAGCTATTTGTTTTCAGTGTGCCTTCTGTCTTTCTTGATTTCCATTCCTCTATTACCATCGTCTTTTGTGTCAAAGAACTATGTCCAAATATACCATTTTATTTCTCTTGTTTCTTCTATTGTAAGTTTTTGAGTTATTTTCTTATTGGTTGCCCTGCATTAACAACTAACATCTTTCCTTAAAATGATATCAAATTAATTTAAATGGTATATGAAAACTTTGTTCCATATAGTCTTTTCATCCCTCCCCTGTACCATTATATCATATTACAAATACATATTTATACATTTTAAGCTCATTTTATTATTTTTGACTATTACAGCAGTTGCCTTTTAAGTATGATGGGAAAGGAAACAAGTTACAAAAATAATTACATGTCTACTCTTTTATACTCACTTATGTATTTGCCTTTACCAGTGCTCTTTGTTTCTTCCTGTGGATTAAAGATTTTGTTGGTTGCCTTTCATTTCAGCCATAAGAACTTTATTATTTCTTGCAGGGAAGGTCTGCTAGTGACAAATTATTTTCAGTTTTGGCTTTTGTTTGTCAGGGAATGCATTTCAACTTTGTTTTTTGCTAGATATGCAATTCAACTTTGTTTTTTTGCTAGACATGCAATTCAACTTTGTTTTTGCTAGATATGTGATTCTTGGTTGACAGTCTTTTTCTGTCATCACTTTAAATATATCATCCTACTGACTTCTGTTGTCCATGACTTCTAATGAGAAGGCAGCTAGTCACTAATTTTATTAAGTACTGGTACAGGATTAGTTGATTTTCCCTTGCTGCTTTTAAGATTCTATTTTTCTATTTTTGACTTTGGACTTTGACAGTTTGGCTATGATACATGTAGGTGTCCATCTCTGAGTTTATCCTGCTTCAGAGTTTGGTGAGCTCATTGAATATGCATATAAATATTTTTGACCAAATTTGGGAGGTTTTCAGCCATTATTTCTTGTACTATTAATTTATTATTGTATTATTTTCATATGAACAACTGTAAACCTACTAGTTGTATTTAGTGGTTTCCCAAAGGTCTCTGAAGATCTGTCTGTTTTTCTGTTTTTTTCATTTTGTTCTTTCTATTGAGCAATCTCAGTAGATCTGTCTTCAAGCTCACTAATTCTTTTTTCCTGCCATTAAAATATTCTGTTGACTTGTTCTAATAGCTTTTTCATTTCTGTTATTGTACTTTTTCAGCTCCAGAATTTCTATTTGGTTCATGTTTATAAATTTTATCTATTGATATTATTTATTTGGTGAGACATTGTTGTATTGTTCTTTAATTTTTTATGGATGATATTCTTTAGTTTAAACTTACAGTTGTCCCTGCAGGGGAGACAGCAAACACTGTTGCCCAGTATCACAAACTATGCTATCTATTTTTCCACATTTTGGGAATAGACAAGAGAGCAATGGATAAGCCTCATCCTGGGGAAAACACCTTCGTGATCATGGTATCTTCCCTGCCAGGTAAGTATTATTAAAGCTGCTTTGCAGTTATTTTCTACTAAGTACAAAAGTACAATAAGAACTTGTTTTACTTTACTATAGCAAAACAAGTTCTTATTGCCTGATTTTTTCCCCCCTGTATTATGGGGTCATGTGTTCCTGGTATTTCCCTTCTATGACTCCAAATTATTTTTGAAAACTAGTCTTTTTTTTTTTTTTGCTACTTTTATATTTACATAATCCACCCCTTCCTAAGGCTCGTGTTGTTATTCTGCATTTGTTTATTTATTTAGTGATTGGATTGACTAGTTCCATAATGTCTATTTCCCTCACATTGTGCATTCAAAGGTCACATGTATCTTTTACTCATTTTCCTCCAATGGTAACATCTTGAAAAACCATGTTACAATATTACAACAAGAATACTGACATTGATAATACATTCAAGATACAGAACATTCTTATCACCACTCATTTCTTTCTCATCTTCCACTCCCTCCTTAGTGTTTCACACCTACTAATCTGTTTACTATTTCTAAAATTGTATCATTTCAAAATGTTATAAAACTGAAATCATATAATGGATAAACATTTGAGATTAGCTCTTTCTTTGTTCCCTGGAAAATCATTCAAATTGTCGTATATATTAGTAATTTGTTCCCTGTTATTGCTGAGTAGTATTCCATAGTAATCCACCACTTGTTGCAGAATATGTTAGCTTTTTCCAGTTTCTGGTTCTGACAGGTAAAGCTGCTATAATCATTACCAGTTTTGTAGAAACTTAAGTTTGCATTATTCTGGGATAAATACTCAAGAGTGCAATTGTTTGTTCATGTGGTAATTGTGAGTACTCTATAATAAGGAGCCTCACTGCTTTTCAGAGCAGATAAGCCATTTTACATTCCCACCAGTGATGTATGAATGATACATTTTCTCCACATATTTGACAGCATCTGGTGTTGTCACTATTTTTTATTTTATCCATTCTGATAGGTAAGTGGTAGTGTTTTACTATGGTCTTAATCTTCATTTCCCTTATAGCTAATGATGTTGAGCATCTTATTGTGTGCTTATTTGCCATCTGTATGTTTCCATCAGTGAAATGTCTATTCGTGCCTTTGGCTATTTTCCAGTTGGATTATTAGTTTTATTCCTGTTGAGTTATTACAATTTCTAATATATTCTAGATATGTAGTTTGCCAATATTTTCTTCCAGCATATAACTCGGTCTGCTCTTCAATAGTTTCAAAAAGCTAACCTTTTTCATTTTGATGCAGTTCAAGCTATCCATCTTACTTTTGTGCATTGAAGTTTCAGTGTCAAGTGTTAGACTTCTTTGCCTAGACTAAACCTGAAGATATTCTCCCATGTCATTTTTTCCAAAAGTTTTATAGTTTTACATTTAAATCTATATTTCATTTTGAGTTAATATTGGTGTAAGGTGTTAGATTTGGTTGAGGTTTATTTTATTTTATTTTATTTTATTTTTGGTGGAGGGGAGAGGCGATTCATATTCACTGTTCCAGTATCATTTGTTGAAAAGTCTATCCTTGCTTCATTGAATTGCTTTTTTCAACTATGTCAGATATCAGCTGGGTTTATTGCTTTAGATCTATACCCGGGTCCTTTTTTCAGTCCTGTTGATCTATGTGTATATCTTTCTGCCAGTAACGCACTCTTATAGCTACATAATGAGTCTTTAATAGAGAAAAATGGGATTCTTTCCAACTTATTTTTCCTAGAAAAATTTTTTTTTAGCAATTCTAAGCCTGTGCTTTTCATATGAATTTTAGAACAAGGTCTTCTATGTTTACCTCCCCCCCCATAAGAAAGGTAGGCTTGTTTGTTTGTTTGTTTGTTTGTTTTTGCAGAAATTGAATTAAATTTACATATTAAGTTGGGAAAATATCTTTATTATTCCTTTTTTCTCTTAGATTAGATAATTTCTATTTTTTAAATGAATTCACTTATTATTTTTCCTTCTCCTATCTTCAACAGCCATAGCCCAAGGTTTGTTGTGGGTTTTGTTAGAATGAATCAGGGTTCCCTTTAGTATAGATATAATTTAGTCCCACTACCAATGCAATACTTTTCTTTTTACTAAGATATGCTTTTCATACTATAAAATTTACTTTTTTAAAGTTATAAAATTCAGTGGGGTACAGCCATCCTTACTATCCAGTTCCACAAAATTTTTATCACCTCAAAATGAAACTTTAAACCTCATACTATGTATTAGTAACTCCACATTTCTCTCTCCTTCCAACTCCTGGTAACCATTTATTTTCTTAACCATTTATTTATTTCAACCATTCTGGACATTTCATATAAATGAAATCATATAATATGTGGCCCATTTTGTCAGCCTTCTTTCATATAACACATTTTCATGGTTCACCTGTGTTATAGCAGCATATACTAAAATTTTATTCTTTTTTAAGGTCAAATAATATTCCATCATATTTATATATCATATTTTCATTCATTCACCAGTTGATGGTCATTTGGATTGTTTCTACTTTTTGGTTATTACAAATAATTTGTGACAAATGTGTACATGATTTTGAGTGAACTTATGTTATCAGATTTCTCGAGTATATACCTAGAAGTAGAAATGCTATGAAATGAAACACCTTTCAGAGAGTTTCATCCAAAGTCACAAATTTTATGAGATCTTTCCATTCTGGACCTTCAAGAGGTGTCTTTAATACCAATTTTTTTTCTCAAAGCCATTGTTCTTAAACCTCTACATTTCCTCCCAAATATACCTAAAGGATATTATATATTTTCACAAATAGTGGTGTTTAATAATTGTAGTGATTTTCAAATAGGAGAAGGAAAAACTTTTTCTCCTCCAAAGAGAGAGGGAGTTTTTATCAGAATCAATAGTAGGGAATTTATTCAAAACCAAAATACAACAAACAAACAAACAAACAAACAAACAAACCACCTCTTCATGAAATTATGTAATGCTCCTTCTCTGGGAGGTAAAATATACCCCTGACTCTACCCCTAGATACATTCACATGATCATAGAGAATCATTGTTCTATGATATAACCAGTATATCAATTCTGTGTTTAATAAGCAACCACAAGCCCAATGTACTGCCTAACATGGGGGAGTATTCACGGTCTCAGACTGTAACTAAAAACGGAAGCGGAGAGTGTAAGGGAGTTTTCTAGAGGGATGAATATATTCTGTATTCTGACTGTGTTGATGATAACTTGAATATGTGGTTGTGTGTGTATGTGTGTGAGATTCATAGAACAGCACATCAAAAAAAAAATAAAAGGTCAAATTTAAGTTATGATAATATTAAAAATAAAAATAATTTAAAGGACAACCATGAGCTCTGCTAGGAAGTTCTATTCAAAGCAGCCTATGAATTATAATCCAACAACCAACACTACGTTTTTAATAAATTAGAGTGACACCGGATGAGCAAAGAGAAATGAATTCTTTTTCCACTGGATTCAAAGCGTTTCCCAACAAGGCAAATTTTTTTTTTGCAGAAAGAATTCTGGATTCAATTTTGTTTACATGTATTTCAGCTTGAGCAAGCCATTTTCAGCAATAAATTAATTTAAGCAATATATCATGACTCGCTGCAAAGTAATTTAGAAGGCCTATGTAGTTCATCATAAAAGTAGTCAAACTTTATTTAAATAGATTATTCTCCTCAGATTAGTCTCAGTAACCACTGAAAAATTAAAGAAGATGCATATATTGTAATTTTATAGAACAATAAATTATATGATCAAGGCATAGCATGACTCAGTAATTGTTCTGAACCTAAACATCCTTATAACTTCCTTGAAAGGCCACATTTTCTTTGCCCAGTGTCTTTTAAGAGCCTGATCCCAAGGTGTGTATTTGACATGCTGGATTTTAAAGGAATTGGTGGCACAGTTTTACCTGAAAACTGAAAAATGGTTCCTAGCACTGGCTTTTATGATATGTATTTACTATATATAATTATTATATATATGAGGGAGAAAGAGAGATAATGAGAGAGAGAAAACTTAACTAATAGGATGGAAAGTCCTTCTAGATTGTTTCTCTTCCACTTCTGTTTGAAACCTACCGCCTACTCCTGACTGGTTCTCTTCTTATCAAAAGTGGGGCCTTAATTCTCATTAATGTATTTGCTTTTAAGACACAGTCAAGAGACTCTCAATGGCTTTATATTATGTTTCTTAAAGAGATAATGCTTTAATTACATTAAAATTTTAAGACACTCCAGCTGCTCAGTCCTGCCTTCTAAGGTTATTCTTATGGACTTATCAATGTTCTTGTTGTTCAGAAAGCATCTTGACACTGATTCTCCTGCTCTCCTTTCTCAAGGTCAGATAATGAGCCTATCATTAAAAATCCCCCATAACAAATATGGAAACAGTGGTACCGTGGTAAATTGGTAGGAATACTTATTTGGCTGGGAACTGAATACGGCAAAATTTGATTTCTACTTTTTTGAGTTATAGCATATTAGTTCTTTCTGAACTACAGTTTCCTCATCTATAAAATGAAAAATAAATATTACATAAGATTATGGCAAAGACTAAATACAATTTTTAAAAAGGAGATCTTTGGAGTTTATAAGGAGTTTATAAGGAGTTTACATATTTCTTCACATTATCCTATAGAAACAACACGGACTTAAAAGCCAGACAGTTTCTCATTCTAATCTTAGCTCTACCACTTTCAAGCTGTATGATTTGAGTAAATGACCTGTTTCCAAGCCTACCTCTCTCTGTGAAAAACAGGGATCATAATATGTTATATGGACTGAAAAAATGATGATATGTAATTTGATGATTATAAGAGCAGGGAAGGATGAGGTACTCAATGTAAACAGCGCTTTTCATGACAAACACCTGGGAGAGGTATAACGCCCTCTTCAGCAGAACATGTGTTGCGGTTTTTGGTTCACTGAATCTGGTCACAGCTCTGATAGGTCTTACCTCTGAGCCTGCTAGAGATCCAGAATGTCATGCCATTAACAGACTAAGTGAAAAGTGATTCTGTTGGCAGGGGTCTTTACTTGCATATGATACTACTTCAGAGGACCTTACATTCTCCTTTCTTCTTTCACATCACTGTAATATGCAGTGACATGGTGTGATTCACAGAAGAACAACACAGTTCTGGTTAAAGTAGAACTTGATAACAGACAACTTGATACTTCCTTTCTAACATCCAGAACCCCACATAAATGACCAAGGGCTTGAAAGAATGAAGAAATATTTGAGAACCCCAAAACTTACCCCTGAAAAGACAACTCAGCAAAATACTAGTAGAAACCCACTGATAAGGCTCGATTCCAGGGCCTGCAAAGCTTAGAAACATAATTCATCACTTGAATACACTTTGACAGCTGGAGATTTGTATCATTTGAGAGAACTGATTTATCTGGGGAGTTCCTGGTTTTAAAGTTATTGCCCTAAGAAAGAAGCTGTCTTCTTTGTGAGGTAATAGGGATTTCTTTGACATGTGGGCACCAGTCAGAAAGATTTCTAGACACAGCTATAGAACGAACCAGTTCAGAATGTACTTCACACAAATGGATGTCAAAATAACAGCTGGTTCTGGCACAGTGGTATCTTCAAGGTAGAAAAGTAAAACCCACAACTGAAACAACAAACTATTTATCAAAATTCTTAAGCTATTGCACCCTAAACTGCTTACATAAGTTTGCACCAAACAGATAAGTACCTTAGTACTTGAGAATAACTTCTTATGATAAAGAAGTGGACCACTATTGACCTCAGCCCTACTACCCAGTGTCCCAGCTGAACAAATTCAATAAAACATTAGTGGCCACCTTAGAAAATCAAGGATCTTTCTCCTTAAATTTCTATACGCACTTTTCTACTAGGCTGGGGCATTAATCTACATATAATAGGATGTATTAAGAACAGCACAGACCCTATCCTGGCCCACAAGGAGGAACTCTAGGGCAATTCTATCACCTGTTACAAGCCCAATTAATGAGGATGACCCGAATGACTTCTAGGACCCAGGAAGGTACAAATCACTATGTTCTCTGCAGGGAGGCAAGATACTGCTGGGCTCCCTGACAACAAACAAAATCTCACAGGCATACAAGGTCTCCTGGGAAAGAAGGTGTTGTTTAGATGTACCCTGTCCCAAGTGGTTCCTACTTCAGTAGAGGAGTGGACAGTTTCTCCAGTGTGGCCTCCTGCCTGGCTTGTAGCCCTTAGAGTTCCCAAATAGGTTCCAGTGATCGAGCCCAGTCCTTCCTTTTGGAGGAACCACCTGGGGACAGCTGGTCTAATCCGAGCTGTTAGTTCACTCCAACAAAGACATGACATTTGTTGGCTTCACAGAACGATGCATCTGAGGGTGGGAAAATCATCCAGAGGTTGGGCAGTAAGGAAACTGGGGCCATCCCTGCTATTTCCAATGGTTTCAACAGTTAAGGGAAATGGTGATGAAGTCATGGCCAGAGCCACGGGGTAGAGGACAGCAGGCCAAGCAGACAGTGATAAATAACTTAAGGCACTTCTCGCAGTTTGAGAGAGCCTTGCCAGGACAATTTCCTTGGAGAGGAAGGCTTCAGGGAAGTTCCGCAAGACGAAGATTGCTAATGCCTCTCCTGCCTCCGTATTTCCGTAGTTTTAGTGGCCTTCAGAACACCCTTACCCCTGCCCCCACTCATGGTGCTGGGACATCACTTTTCCTTCAACACCAAAAGCACCATTTGGGTAGCTATGTTTTCACTTTTTTTACAATCAATCCCTACTTGCCCCTTTCATCCAGAAGGGTCACTAAGAATGAAACAAGGAATATCATAAAAAATTCTTGGAAATTCCTAAGTTTAAAGTTGTGTTAATTACAAAGAAAATGCAAATTTAATGACAATGGAAAGTATTGACAATGTAAGCATAGTGAAAACAAAAGACCTGAAAAGTTTAATTTAATCCTGATTTAGAAAAAATATCATAACTAAAAGACTGGAGAATATATCAAATTTAATAATAATAATTCACAAGTTAATTTTATTGTGTGGCTTTAATGTTCTTCATTTTTATTCTTTTAACATGTGTTACATAGGCTATGTGTGTGTTTCCCTCAAGAGGGAAAAACAGTAAATGCCATTCTAAAAATTCAAATAAAATCAGTGGAAAGTCTTACAACTTCCCACAAACAATATGGCATGAAATCTATTTTAATTCTTCTTCCAATTGCTTCCATCTTTTATTTTAATACGGCTTTCTCTTTTTTTTTTAAATCCTCTAAAATGTTTGTGTCATCATGTCTCCTAAAAAGTACATGCCTAGAATCTGGTTGCAATAGATAAATTGAGGAAAACACCTATGAAGGATGAAGAGGAAACGGAAGGGGCAGGCAAGAGATCCAGATGAGATGCAGGTTTGACACCTGTGGAAGAAGAGGATGGGAAGGAGCTCCAGGTGGGAAGAGTTTCTGGCTGCAGCAGAGTTCTAAGGGTGTTTCAGCTGTGCCAATGTTGCCCCTTAGAGGAGGCTCCTCCTGTAGCAGTGATAACCCCTCGTTCCCGCCTCCTGTGCTCATGGAATGAGAGTAGCAAAGGAAAAGCCTGGTCCCTGTGAAAACTCAGAGATGAGTTCAGGAAGAAACATTGGTCACCTGCACTCCCTTCAGCAGAATTTTGGGCAGTGCATTTCCAAGGCTTCCACAGTTTCCCGTTGAGACTAGTTTTCCTATCACTTTCAAAGATGTTCAAAATTTTTTTCCTCACACTGAAATTTCTCTCGAATCATTTCTGTTACCTGTACCCTATGAACCTCTTTACCTGTACACTTTCTCTTAAAATTAGCAGAAAAGAACAAATTTTAATGTATTTCTTTTATCTGTGAATTTAGCAATATAATGGGGCTTTGTAATAAGACGGACAGACCTAAGGCTAAATACCAGTTCTGGCAATCATGTGCTGTATGATGTTAAACAACTGTTGGAAACTCATCTTCCTCAAGAAAATGCGTTTCTAAAGCAAAATGGCAGAAACTTTCAAACACAAATTTCTCAAGGAGAAGAGACTTTTTCAAAGAAACTCCCCATGTGTACAGCTGTGCTTAAATTATGTGAGCATCACTGGCCATATCTGAAAGCACATGGGATGGATACCTGATTTACACTGCGCCGATTAAGACTTTTCTTCCAGAAATTGGGGTTTAGGTCATACATGTCAGTGTCTAACACCACTTGACCTTGGAAGAAAAATTTATAACAAACACTGTCACTGTACTATGGTCAACTTTCATCCTTTGCATATCAAATCCTATGCACAAAAAGAGACCAACGCCTGAGTACAAAAGGCAAAACCAAGAGATAATTAGGAAGGGGTGCAGAGGGACACTTATATTGAGAATATCTGCCTTGTTGCCTGATTTTCCCATTTCCTGGTGTCAGTCCTGGTGTGACTTTTCCATGGGGCCAGGACATACTTCCTTGTTCTTATAATGAAGTACTTTTTATACATAAGTTAAATTAAATGGATTTCTGTTGCTTTTTACCTAAAGAGCTTTAAATCAAACAGACAGAGTCCTGATTAATAGATGCTTTTCAGAATAAATGCATTTCCTTTAACTTTAGATTTCCTGGAGTCAGCTCTTTTCTGAAACCTATTTTTCCTTTTTTTCTTGAACTTTCATTTAGCTGGCTCTGGCCAGATTATATTAACTGATTATAGCTATGTTTGGAGAAATGAACAAAACTCTTATGCACAAATCCAGAGCTAAGTGAGAAGCAGAAAAAAAGAAAAAAAGAAAAAAACACCTGAGAATGCATCATTAGCCAATGAATTCCAAAAAACTTGGCAAAAGAATCATAAACCTCAGGTCTCTGCTCAGTGTCAGTATCCTGATCAACTGAGAAATCTTACTTTAGAAATGATCTAATCAGGACAAAGGTATCCTCTATTCAGCAAGGGTAATTTAATTAGATACTGTTCCTTAAATGTAATATTTATTACTGAATATTGTCTTCTTTAAGTTTTAGGGAACTTAAGTTATGGTGACATTCTAAGCAATGTAATTATAAATGACTGTAATTAGGGCAATGCAATATTGCCAATATAGCATGACAAATGGAGCCATCATCCCGGTAAGTAACTTGCATCTTTCTTACATAAAGCTACTATCCCCAGATTTACAGAAGGCGATCTTTGTGTTGTTTTCCAGCCGTGGATAAGGCTTTATGTTCTTTCATTGTGACTAGAATCATCTTTTGCTAAAGGGTTGCTAGGATTAGAAAGCAGGTAAACAGAGCAAAATTAACTAGTCTATACACAGGCTATTCTCTAGTATAAATCCCAGATGCACTGTGTCATAATCACCTTTATGAGGCATCTTGGCTATTAAAGAAGCCTGTCTGTGTCCACTCAGAAATAATCTATTTTATCCCTATATTTGCCAAACAACTCATTGGTTCTTTTATTATAGTGCCCATTACAGTTTATCTCATATTTGAGTTAACCGTATGTTTCTCCTGCAGTATGTGCTTTTGATAATCTGCTCCTATATCTTATTCACTTTGTAAGTTCTGTAGAATCTACCAGTGTTTATACAACATAGGTAATTAATTTTTAAAAAAGCAATATATAAGTGACTAATAATATTGATATCCCTTTAAGAGAAGGAAATAAAGCACTTGGAACTTTAGGGGTGATAAGTCAGGAGATTCTAGTTACTTACCTAAACAGGGTCCAGCATAACTTGCTGCATATATCTAGATTAATTTAAAAAATAGTAAATATTTTAAAATAAAAAAAAACTTTTGAAAATATTAGGGAAAGAACATAACCTGAAAGGAAAAGACTATATACATATTGATAAGCAAGTTAAAAGGTGCATAGTTGGCCATGAAGCAAGTCAAAGTCTCTTCATATTAAATATGATGTTAAGTATACTTATATATGGGTGCATTATATGTAAGAATCTGATTAGTTCTCTAGACAAGGTGGATTATACCTCAGAGATAATGGGGGATCTGCTTAATGTCACAGGAGAGGAAGTTATACCACAGCTTTAATGGTTTTTTTAATGCTCAGAATCTGATCATAGTAATTACAGCTTGGTAATTCAGAGAATGGCAGATATTTGCTTCTCAGAGTTAAATGAGACATTTGAAAAATACAAATTTCAAAAAAAAGTTTAATAATAATAAAATACCTTGACATTTACTGAGGAAGAAGGCTCAGCACAAGAACAACTTTATTTCAGTTTGAAATACTTTAAATTATACTTATTTTATTATCAAAAATATTAAAATTATAATTGTAAACACGTCAATTTTAGAAATTTTAGAAAAATTTTAGAAAAATTAGACAATAAAAACAAAATAATATAATTATTCTCACAATCTAGAAATGACTATCATTTCTATATTATTGGATTTTCTTTAATATGTTTTCTCTTTGTAAGTAAATATTACATATTTATAACATATTGTAAATAATTATATATATATACCATATTTTACTTAAAATTATAATGTGAAACATGATCCATGACACTGAAATGGCTTTAAAATTATTTTTGTCATTGACTACATAATATTCTATTACATGTGCATGCTATATATTCTTAAGAATTTCTCTATTATAAAGCCTTAGGTTTTATTTTAACTTTTTAATTATAAATACTTTTTAATCAGCATTTTCTTCATAGCTTTTTTGTATATATGTGTGTATGTATGCATTTATTTATTTATTTATGTAGCATTACTAGACAAAATAAAATGGACATTTAAAAGGTTCTTGCAATAATTTACCATTTTCTTCATAGAAAACTTATTAAAATTTATACTCCCCTAAATAGTCACTCAAATCGCATTTCACTATAGCTTTTAGCTGCAATGAGGAAACATCTGTATTGCAAATTTACTTATGTTTGCTAATTGCGCTTTTTTACTTTATTCTGAGTTGTATATTCTGGAAATGAATAAGAATCAAAAATACTATGTTAAACTCAGATCCTGGTTTCATTCAGTCAATATTCTGTTTTTATCAAATGCTACCATTTTATACATTTTTGAAGTAAAAAATCCCTAACTATACAAAGCTTTTTTAATAAAAAATTGTGAATGTTTGGCATGAATTTCTTTGTCTTTACCATCTTTGTGTTTTCTCAATTTATTTGGAAAAAATAGCCTTTATATTTATTTTCTACTGAATAACATAATGATGATGATGATATATAATAAAAACAATAACAACTATGATGTTCTTTCTTTATGCCAGATTCATAATGTGACTTCATATTCATTACTGGAATCAACCCCAAAGTGGAAAAAAAATGTAATTCTTTAATGTAAACTTTTAAACTCTACATTCTTTGATTGAGGTTTTCATATTTAAAAGCCATTTATTCTTTTCTTGGGGGGAATGTGATTCTAAAGACTTTTATTGAGTATTTAGAATCACATCCAAAAAATAAAAACTATATTCTCCCTGTTAGTCTAATCATGACTAGATCTAAACTGTAAACCTCTAATTATCAGTTATTAGTGGAATTTTCGGGAAGTAAATGAGAGCTATGAGAAGACACTATTTGGAGACGCTCAGCCATCTTGAAGATTATTAGTAAAAACTAAAAAGTGGGAATTTTTAGAAGACATTGACTTGGAAATAATAAATAATCATAAGCCATGTTACCCAAAGAACCCTCATGTCAGACTGATGTCTCTTCTGCATGTTGCAATATTTGTGTCTTATAGCCATAAATGTTTTTGCTAGGTTGTTTAAATGCTAAAAGTCCTACTTACAATACGTGAACTTCAAATTTTTCATTTTAGCTCTCATGGAATAGAATATTAATCTATATTTAACTGTTTTTTGTGGATCAACTGCATTAAATCCAAGGAATGTAAATTTACATAAGTAGCTGATAAATCCTTATAAACAGAAAGGTATCAAGGAATTATAGCATAAATAATCCTGAATAATTCAGCATCTTTTCTCTTTTGCTACAAGAAATTACATAAAAATTTACTCAGAACTATAGAATCAGAAAACCCAGAAACATTTTATCTATAGACTTTAAATGCCTGGATGTGTTAAGAATGGACAAAAGCCATCAGGATGAAATGAAAAGATATCAAGCAAAGGTTATTCCTGTGGTGGAAGATCTCAGAAAACACTAGGAGAGAAAAAAATTGCCTTGTTTGAAAGTGAAGGACTCATTCTGGATGGCAGAATTTATCCCTTTATTGGAACAATAGAGGCAGGAACAAGATTGAGAAGGACTAACAGCAAAAGCTGTCAATAATTCCATTTTATTTAAAAAAGCTGAGGGGGAGAGTTTACACAAGTATATTAAAAAACATAAAGCCATGTATGAAGGAAGCTATATGTTCTTGTGGCAGTAAGAAGGGAACAATCCCTTTGGAGGTAAAGTTTAAAAGAGTCGAAAGGAATCTCCTTATACAGAGAAAACTCCTACATAGTCTTATTCTAGAAATATATAATTTATTAAATAATGAATAATTTTTAAAAAGCTGGTATAACATTAACACAAAGATATTGTAAGAAAAAATGGAGGAAAAAAACAAGTTAAATACAAAATATACCATGATAAGTATCTTTAAAAAGTAGCTGCTTCTATGAAGAAGGACTACACATAAAGAATATAAATTTAGTGATAAGATGGAAAGACAGTAGGAGATGGCAAAATATAAATTGACAAGCTGCAGGAAAGAATTAGGAAATTAATCACAGAAAGGATAACAAAATTGAAAGAAAGAAAAGGATATTATATCTTGCATGAAACTTCTAGGATAAAGTATAAAAATTGTTCAAAGTAAAATAAAACAAAGATAAAAAACTAGACAGAAAAAAGATAAATGCAAAAATAAAACACTAAATAAAGAAAATCAAAACAATATAACAATACAAATGTTTAAAGAAAATATTTTAAGGCATCCCTAAAAACAAACAAACAAACAAACAAACAAACAAACTGACTATTCAAATTAAAAGTGAGAACCATGAAAAACTCTCTCAGGAAAAGTCAACACAGAACTTTTAAAAACAATACCTTCTGGTAACTTACTGAATTTAAGAAATAAAAAGGAATCTTTTGGCTAATTAAGCAGAGGGTTTAAGTTAACATTTTTGTGAAAAAGATATCAGATTGGTTCAGATTTCCTCACATCAACATTCGGCACCAGAAAAAAATGGGGAGATTAACCACAAAATACCTCAGAAAAGAAAAGTGTGAACCCAAAATTTTATATTCACCCAAGCTGACATTTAGGTAGAAAGGCTAAAGAAAATGTGTTTGACTCTGCAACAAGTCAGGGAATATTTTTTTATGCCTTCTTCCTTGAGGAAATTACTGAAGAATAAACTTCATAAAACCAGTAAGTGACTTGAAAGCTTACCAGAAAAGGATTGGCGATGTGCATAAATTTTATTTAATTTTAGAACAGAGTAGAATAAATGCTAAGATTAGATGGGAAGAGTGAAATAAAAGTGTTATATGCCCAGATACCACAGAAATGAGATAGCCAGCCAAAATTTGGGAGGGGGTAAAAAAGGTGAGGCAAAAAACAAGTTGCCGATTGCCACTTCTATAACGTTTCAGAGTCCCAAATGTATCAGTCAACGGTGGCAAATCATGTAAGGAAAGTTTAGAAACAATTTATAGTACCAAACTATAAGAAAGACAATTAATATAGATTAAAATTGGTTGACAAAAGATGTGGAAAAAAAGCTTGCAAATATTATCACCCTTTTTAATAGGAAAACTCTAGTTACAGTCTGAAGAAATATGCTAATTGACACTTACTGTATTACAATAATCTTTCCACATCACCCAAAGAGAATCAAAATCAGTTTTTATTGGTTTTATAGAATTTCTATTTCTGAACATACATGATTCTTTTAAATAAACCATATTATTTGAAATGTAGGTATTCCCAAAATGTTAATATTACAGTGTTTAAACTTTACTCATATGTTTTTATATATTTATGTGATTACTTTTTAAGTTGAACTCCTACTAATACAATTCTTAGGTCAACAGATTGGCAAATATTTGAGGCTTTTGAAATACATTGCCAAAATATCTTTTAGAACAACAATGGTGATGATTATTTCTCTTGATCCTTGCCTACACTAGATATTATCAGTTTTATATCTTTGCAAAATTTCTGAGCAAAAAATATGCCAGTGGAGTGCCAGTATCATTTTGATATTCTAACATCATCAGTGATTTTCTTAATATTCTGTAAATTGTCTTGAACCTTGTAGTATTAAAATATTTTTAAGGATGTTAAAAGTCATGTATTAAAGCTAAAATTCATGTGTTAAATAGAAAATGGAGGGGGTGAAAGGAAGAAGACATAAACAACAAAATGATTATGTTAGATATTGTATTTTGACTAAAGGCTATGCTGGTGGACCTAACCCATTCACACCGCAAGGCTATTCGGAACTTTATTATTTATTTACTTATCTATTTATTTACTTTATTGTTGTTTAGGTGCAGTCATCTCCATTTTCCCCCCACCACCCGCCCTGACCTCACCCATCCCTACCTCCAACCCTTGATCTTATTCCTGTTTGACTTTGTCCATGGGTCCGTTATACATGTTCCTTGATGACCCTTCCCCTACTTTAATGTTATCCGCCTCTCTCCTCCTCTCTGGTTACTGTCAGTTTGTTCTTTATTTCAACGTTTCTGGTTACATTTTGCTTACTTGTTTCTTTTGTTGATTAGGTTCCACTTATAGGTGAGATCATATGGCATTTGTCTTGCACTGCCTGGCTTATTTTGCTTTGCATAATATTCCCCAGTACCATCATCCATGCTGTCACAAAGGGTAGCAGTTCCTTCTTTCTTTCTGCTGCATAGTGTTTCATTGTGTAAATGTATCACAGTTTTTTGATCCACTCATATACCGATGGGCACTTACACTACTCTGAACTTTAAAATGAGGGACAGAAGGATCTGCTAGTAAGGAAACTATCTTTCTAAGAATGACTTACTAATACCTCTGCTTTGTCGCAGTTACTTTGTGTTATTATTAGAACTTCCACACTTCTAATTTTCTAGTTGTTTTATTTTTGTTTCTGATAAGTTTGGTCTGACTTGTGTTTATCTCTGTCACCCACCTTTCCTTAAACTGCAACATCTCACTTCTAACCAGGCTCTGCTCCCTACCTCTTGGCATCGATTCTCAAGTCTCATCTAACTTCAGGCAAGATTTTCATGGCCTTGAAATAAGATGAGCACTCAGTGCTGCTCTTTTTGTGGGTGACAGTTTTCCCAGTCACTTTATAAAATAGCTGAGCTTTTGATATTCTCATTTGCCCCTAACTCTGGTTCTGCACTAGGAAAGTTACTTGCCTTGTTATGTCTCGCCAAGTCCATACTGTTGGAGGCAATTTATCAAAGCAAAAAATAACCACTACATTGTTAGGCATAAGTTGTCTCCTCAACAATTTACCTTCAAAGAATTTTTATTTTTAGCACACCATCAGAAAAAAGGAAAGAACACATAAGAAGAAACAAAAGATTACATAATTGCTATCAATCAAAACTCAATGTCTGTTTGATGTATTGTACAAAGTAACATCTCTAAATAGGAACTCTGATCCTTGGATCAATTTAGTACACACTAGCTTCTTTGCTGAGCATCAGACACCACCTGTCATAAATGAAGGAAGGTGGATATCAAGTCTGTGAGGACACAAAAACATATGGAGTCCAGGATGGATTCAAACCTTGGACTTGCTAGGTGTGTGATCATGGACAAGTTTTTGAGGCAGAAAAAAGTGTATGACACTTCTCTCATATGCTTATAAAGCAAATTAAGTGCAATAATGTATATACCATGATTATATACATTATTAAATATATGTGTTAAAATGTAAGTGTTAAATCAGCGATACATAAGACTGGCTTTTAATATATTATGACACAAACGAATTATTGCCCTTACTATGCTAAGCTAGAAGCTCACAGTAAACAGCTCCATCCATAGCAGCAAAGGCAGCCGATCAGCCTGAGTAATGGTGCTTCATTCTGACGATGGTCCCCGCGAGGAGACAACATGAAATGTCCCATTTGCCAGATCCCCAAATAGCAACCTTGTGAGAAAATATAAAAGGGTTTTTAAATAACTAGTATATGGGAGTGGCTGATTCTTTTTTGATCAGGGAAGAGAGAGCTTCACAGAAGTAAAATTTCTAAATTAAAAAAAAAGTTATCAAAAAAGTCAATATATTTGATTCACCCAGGGCTGATATTTAGAATATTATTTATTGGAGGGTGCAGTAACACTCTAGCAAACATTTGTGGATACCCATCAAGCAAATTTTCCTCAATTCTTTCTTACCAGAATTTAGATTTTTGTGAATCTCAATCATGCTAGAGCAACCATATTCCTTGGAAGAGGTGAATTTGGCCTCATCTAGTAGCTACATATATATACATAACAGATAACAGTCCATATATATATAATTTCCTACAACTTTATTCACACCTATCTACCAAAACTTTTAGAAATAAAAGTCTGTTGAGGTTTGGGCCTTTTGGAAATTATTCCTGGGTTTGAGAGAGACTATAACCAAAGTAAACACTTCTTTCAGACTCTGAAGTTTCTCAAGACTGGATGTCTTTAATTTTGGGAACTGTCACAGTGAATCTGCTATTATGGAGTCAAGTCAATGGCAAAGTAGAGACGCTGAGGGTGACAGCTAAAAGATGAACACCTTGTGCTGGACACTTCCTGTTGTATGCACAATATCCATTCTTCCCTTCCTACTCACTGAGTTTGTTGGCGTCGTGGATGGGGTGAACTAAAAAAAAAAGAATTCTCTCCAGCATTCTTCGCAAATGGGTGACCATGTACATTCTTGCAGCAAGTGAGATGTAAGCTGAAGGGTTGGTGGGTGAAGCACCCGGTAAAACTTTTTAGAAGGGAAACAGAATCACATGAAATGTACCCTTTTCTTCTGGCCTGTCCCTGTTCCTGACTGAAAAATTCATGTGATACTTGAGGTAGAGGGGCCATTTTGTAACAAGGCAAATGTGAGAAACAGGACAAGAAATTAATAGAGACCTTAACTATGATGTCATTGAGACCCTGAACCAATGTCTAACAACCATGAAGCTCAAGACCCTAGACATTTCATTGTGAGAAGAAAAATAAAATCTTTATTTTGTTGAAAGCATTTCTTTTTGATGTTTCTGTCATTAGAGACAAAAGCATTCCTAACTGAAAACACTAAGTCAAACTCATTGGTATATTCCTTTAATATTTTTTATGTAAGTAAAGGCTTTTCATAAACTTTAAGCAGATTGAAGTCTGAATGTTCTTTTACTTACAGATTAAAAAGTATCCCAAATGACACTTTGTCTCTTTTTTAAAGATTTTATTTATTTATTTTTAGAGAGAGGAAGGGAGGAAGAAAGAGAGGGAGAGAAACATCAATGTGTGGTTGCCTCTCACGCATCCCCTACTGGGGACCTGACCCACAACCCAGGCATGTGCCCTGACTGGGGAATCAAACTGGTGACCCTTCGGTTCGCAGGATGGCACTCAATCCACTGAGCCACGCTAGCCAGGGCCACACTCTCATAGAAATCAAAAGCAAAAACGTTTTTTCCCTGTATGTACACACACACACACACATGTTATGTAGCTACATATATATACATAACAGATAGCAGTCTGTATATATATAATTTCCTACAACTTTATTCACACCTATCTACCAAAACTTTTAGAAATAATTGCTTCAAATCAGATATAGGCAGATAAAGCAGAAAAACAAGTATGTTAATATTTTATAGCATTTATATTGTTTTTAAAAATATTTTACAGGTATACTGCCTCCTATTTTTAAAAGTTTTTTAAATTAATAGACTTCGGTTTTTAGAGAGTTTTAGGTTTGCAAATAATTGAGCAGATAACAGGTTTCCCATATACCCCATGTCTCCCCTGTTCACAGTTTCCTCTATTATTAACACATTGCATAAATGTGGTTTATTTGTTACAACTGATGAACCAATACTGATACATTATTATTAACTAAAGCCTATAGTCTACTTTAGGGTTTATTCCTTATGTTGTACAGTTCCATGGATTTTCACGAATGCCTAATATCATGTTTCAGCCACTACAGTGTCATACAGAATAGCTTCACAGCCCTAAAAATACCCTTTACTCCACCTATTCATCCCTCTGCTCCTTCCCCCAAAACACCAACAACCATTGAACTTTTTACTGTTTTTAAACTTTTGTCATTTCCTGAATGCCATATTAGATTCATATAGTATGTAGCTGTTTCATTTTCAGACTGGTTTCTTTGATTATAATGCATTGAAGGCTCCTCTATGTCTTTTGGTGGCTTGATAGCTCATTTTCTTTCATTCTTGAATGATATTTAATTTTATAGATTTACCACAGTTTGCTTATCCAGTCACGTTTTAAAGAATATCTTGCTTACTTATACCATTAAGCAATTATGAATATATCTACTATAATCAATAGTGTGCACATATTTTTGTATATAAGGTTTCAATCCAACTGAATAAATTCCTAGGAACACAATTACTGAATGATACAGTAAGCCTGTTCAGTTTTGTAGGAAAATACCAAACTATCTTACAAAGTAGCAATCCCAAGCCCCATGTCCACCAACAATGACCGAGAATTCTTGTTTCTACATACCCTCTCCAGTGTATGGCCTTGTCAGTGTTTTGGATTTTACCCATTCTAATAGGTGGGTAGCAGTGTTACAATACTGTTTTAATTTATAATTTTCTAATTACATATACATTAACCATCAATTCATATGTTGATTTGCCATTTATTCAGCTTCTTTGGTGAGCTACCTGTTTAAAAATTTTTTCCAATTTTGTTAAACCACTTTATTGAGGTATGATTTGCATATAAAAAGGTATACATGAAAATCCAGGAGCAGATGATATCAATAGTAAATTCTACCAAACATTTCAAGAAGGATTAATACCAATCCTTTTTGAAACTCTTCATAAAGACATAGAATAGGAGGGAATACTTCCAAATTCATTTTATGGCTAGCATTACCTAGGACACCATACCAGACAAAAATCCCACAAGAAAAAAAAAATACAAGCCAATATCCATGATGAACATAGGTTAAAAAATCCTCAGTAAAGTATTAGCAAATCCAATTCAACAATAAATTAAAAGGATCATATACCATGATCAAGAGAGATTTATATCAGGCATGCAAGGATGGTTCAATATCCATAAATCAATCAATGTGATAAATGACATTAAGAGAATAAAGGACAAAAATTGAGATATGACCATCTCAATAAATGCAGAAAAATCATTTAACAAAATTCAACATGTATTTATGATAAAAAATCTTAACAAAGTGGGTATAGAAGGAACATACCTGAACATAATAAAGGCCTTATATGACAAGTTCACAACAAACATCATATTCAATGGTGAGAAGCTTAAAGTTTTTCTTCTAAGATCAGGAATAAGACAAAAAATAACCACTCTTGCCACTGTTTTTCAACATAACATTGGAAGTCTTAGACACAACAATTAGATAAGAAAAAGAAATCAGAAAGGAAGATGTAAGACTGTTGCTATTTTTAGATAATATATTATACATAAAACACCTTAAAGACTCAATAAAAAAAACTATTAGAACTAATAAACAAATTCATTGAAGTTGAAGGATAAAAATCAATAAAAATCTATTGCATTTTTATGCACTAAAAATGAACTATAGAAAAAGAAATTAAGAAAACAATAGAAATTTACAGTTGTATCAAAAAGAATAAAAATGTAGGAATAAATTTAACCAAAGCAGTATACACTGGAAACTATAAGACATTAATGAAAGAAATTGAAGCTGACACAAATATATGGAAAGGTATTTCATGTTCTTGGATTGGAAAGGTTATATTATTAAAATGTATATGCTACCCAAAGGTATATACAGATTCAATGCAATCCTTATCAAAATATACATGACATTCTTCACAGTAACAATAAAAAACAATCCTGAAATTTATATGGAACCACAAAGGAAATCAAGTAGCCAAAACAAACTTGAGAAAGAAGAACAAAGATGTAGGGATGTAGTAGTCGAAATGGTAGGTATTGACATGAAAACCCACATAGATCAAAGGAATGCAAGAGAGAATCCAGAAACAAACACACAAATATACAGTCAATTATTTTATGACAAAGGAGCCAAAAATATACAATGGAGAAAAATCAGCCTCTTCAACAAAAGATGTTGAGAAAACTGGACAGCCACATGCAAAAGAATAAAACTGGACCACTATCTTTCACCATATACAAAAATCAACTCAAAATACATGAAAGATTTGAACATAAGACCTAAAACCATACAACTCATAGAAGAAAACAGGTGGTAAACTCCTCGACATTAGCCTTGGTGATGATTTTTTGGATTTGACAACAAAGACCAAGGCAACAAAAGCAAAAATAAACAAGTGGGACTACATCAAACAAAATAAGTTTCTGCACAGCAAAGGAAACTATCAACAAAATGAAAAGGCACAACACAAATGTAATTAAAAAGAATAAATGAAACTGACCACTCTCATATATCATATATAAAAATAAACTCAAAATGTTTAAATACTTAAATGGAAGACCATAAACCATGTAACTCCTTGAACAATATATAGGTAGTAAGCACTTTGACATCAGTCTTAGTATTATCTTTCTGGATGTGGTTCCTCAAACAAGGAAAACATGAGCAAAAATAACAAATAGTACTACATCAAACTGAAAAGATTTTACACAGAAAAAGAAAACCTAACAAAACAGAAGAAAAACTAACCAAATCAAGTGATACATCTG